>CAWUFW010018546.1:0-217537 GCA_963921515.1 Calotriton arnoldi
TATTTAAACTTTACAGAAACACACAGTCACTAAATGATGTCATCAGTGATGTCATCAGTGATGTCATTTGATATGTCATCAGTGATGTCACTGACCATGTCATGAATGATGTAATATGTGACGTCATCAGCAGTGCATTGCGGGGGCGCGAGTTATAGTTAGCTCAACTAACTATAACGGTGGAATTTCTATGGTTTTGTATGAGTGAAATGTCCAACTAACTATAACGTCCCTGAAACCTATGGTTTTTTCAGTGAATTTCTATGGTTTTTTAAATGCTAATTTGTAACTATAACCTCCCTGAAACCTATGGTTTTTTCAGTGAATATATATATATATATATATTCCAAAAGCATATAAAGATCAGAGGCAATCTAACCTGTAAGTCTAATTTTGTAGTATACATCCTCAAATGCCCATGTGAGAAATTTTGGGAGCAATACTCTACCAGCTCACAAAAGGATCTTGCAACATATTTGTGCAATTTCCAATAAAGATCGAAGCTATCCTATAGCCAGGCATTTTGAGAAATGCCATGAAAGCAATCCTGTGTTCTTGATGTATAGTTGCATAGCACAAACCACCAAGAAAAGAAGAGGGGGCGATAGAGAGAAGGACTTAAGAAGACTAGAATCCCATTATATATCGGAATTGGATAGTAAAGAACCCAATGGGTTCTATATTGATGATGAACTTTACACATTTCTAGGTTAGAAAGCTCCTGTTAAAATGAATTCCTATTAAACACTCTGTCTGTTGATGAGTTAGCATTTTATTAGTTTTTTTATAGGAGCACTGAGTCACTTTAGGATAGAATTCACCACACACATTGTTCTGATTGAACTTATGTCCCTCCACAATAGGATGGGGACACTAGAAGACAGTGAACAAAAAATCAAAAATATTAGCACTTTATTATGTAGGCACTGGCCAAAGGAAATTACACTTCAGCACTTTAAACTTTCAATTAAATCCAATATATTATTCGGGCACTTGCTCTGATGGATCTTTTATGGGAAAACACTTTGTTGTTTTAAATGGATTTTAAATGGTTTGACCTATTTCAGGAATAAGAGAGTGCTGTATATTTTAATGTGAAAGCCCCTTAAGCTTATGTGAAACCAAGCAAGGATTATGAATTAATATCATGTTCTCCCCTCTAATTTTATCCATCTATATTTATATTAATACTTCTTCAATCTAGAGACTTTTTTATTGGAGGTTTCTGCTGTTACACAAGTAAGAAAACAGTTGTTTAAAGTTTGCGTAATTTGCACATTCAAAGATGGCGCTGATGATCTCTGTCAAAATGTTCTAATGGGTCTCTTTCACTGTCAATGAAAATGTGTAGTCTGTTGTCACTTTTTGTTTTGCAAACCCCCTTATAAGAAGTGTAAAGGGGATATGAGGTCATCGTGAACAAGGCTGATTTTAAAAGCAGAAACGAGTAGATGATGAAGTTAGATCCTCCTTGATGCCCTTTCTCTATGTTGATCATGCTTTTTTAAGGCACCCTAGTGGTGGTGATTTCACATGTGACAAAGGCTGTTTGGCAGCCAAAACGCGTTATGTGAATAAACAGTTTCCTAATCATTTCGTGGTGTGGATTATGCTGCTCTGAGAGCGCGCCTACTGAACTATGTTATGGATATATATATATATATATATATATATATATATATATATATATATATATATATATATATATATATATATATATAGATATATATATTTTTCTCACAATCCTTCACCGGGGAAAGACAAATGGGTGTGACCCATTTGTCTTTCCCCGGTGAAGGATTGTGAGAAAATTGAGAGCGGCGTGGTTCTGCTGCGTGGTCCCTCACCCATGAGGAGCGCTGCCTTAATCCGACAACCGCGAACCGTCCTGGAGGAAATATATATATATAGTTATGATATAGATGTAAAGCACTATTTAACTGGATACACTTTCAGTTATAAAATGGATGGAGAGTAATGTTTTAAAGAAATACATGAACATATAAGAATTACAATGCTATTCAAACTGCACAAATGTAAATATATGTGAGAATTGCAACTTGTTGTTACTGTAAGGGAAAATGTTAATATGCACACTCATATACATGTTGAAATTACACAGTAGATGCACTTTCTGTAACTTTTCAAGTGCACCACATTATGTTAATAAGGTTACATCACATGAGTACATAAGGCCATACGCAAACATATATGTGGCCTAGTTAAACATGAAAGGGTGGTGCACACCCCATTACAAACACAAGGAGATAATGGACAGAATGCTGAAACTTTTCAGACACTCATCCATTCAAGTCACAGATCTGGGTTGAATCCATCATTGTTCTTTGACTCACTTCGTCACCCCAGTTCAGACCCAGCCATATGCAAATCAGCCTTGACCCTGTTCCTCATGGGAGCAGTCCAGCCCGAACTGCTAAGCTAGGTCTTCCCTGGACTGCAAACAAGCATCCTGGGACCGGTTTCGGGGTAATACCCCTCATCACTTGATTTTGGCAGATCAAATGTGATAGATTTTAATGGGTGAAAAAAGGGCAGGTAGTGACAGAACATGTGGATTTTGGTGTGATTAGCACCAAACTATGTATGTGCTGAGAAATAAACTCGATAATGGGGACTATTTAGCATATCTAATAAACTCTGAATCCTGAGGTGTCAGATTTAACCAGTAATAAATACTGACTAAATCCTCAGGGACATCTGTCTCAAAATCTATAGGTTTCCTTTGGTTCGGGATGTGTTTCAACACATGCCTTCCATTGCATCATAGCTTAGTTTACAGGAGCAAAATCCAGTGGCTACCCTATAGATAATGGAATGCATTAGTTTGTCATTGTATGCTTTGTGAAGGCATGCACCTATAATCCATCATAGGTTTTAAAGCAATTTAGGTATTTAGGTCTTGGTTTAGTTTTTTGGGCTCTATTGAGAGCCACATGAAAAGATGACCATCACGTTGAACTACTGACAATTTGGTCCAGCCTCCAGGTTCGTGGACCCCAGATATCAGCAAAGATGCTATTTCTTTAAGTCTTATCCTGAGAGTGTTCAGACTGTGCTGTGGTCTATTAAAGTACGGTCACATATGACTGGGTCACCTCTAAAACAAATTATGACTATGTTTTCCCT
Source organism: Calotriton arnoldi (assembly GCA_963921515.1). NCBI lineage: Eukaryota > Metazoa > Chordata > Amphibia > Caudata > Salamandridae > Calotriton > Calotriton arnoldi. Next base: position 3,148 of record CAWUFW010018546.1, read on the forward strand.
GATAATTTGAGTGTAGATGATGTGATCATATTGATCTATTTATGTAGATGCTAAACAACATGGGGCACATGCAATGAGTTTCCTCACTCTGTTTACAGCTGGCAACCGTGAACACAAAACATGACTTCATTAATCTGGCTTTCTCCCATATGCCGGTGTGAATCTCATTAATGATATGATTGAGTCATGGAGGAGGTCTTCATATAGCCATCTTTGACCCTAAGCAAGATTGTTCGAGTTTGACATAGGCTGGGTTCTGTGCCCTGTCCAGGAACTAAAATGTGTATTTTATTGGAGCCAATGAATGAGTTGCCAGAGAGAACAGGCAGATCCCCACCTGTTTCAAACCAATTGAAAAATGGTTGTCATGCTCTTCCAATGGGATGGAAATGCGAGATGAAGATGACCTGCCATATAACTATAAATGAACAACAATATCCACGAATAGAAATACTGTATCATTCCTCCATTCTCCACTCTGAAACTGACCTTTAGAAAATGAGATCCTTCCCCATCTGATGTGAGTACATATCCTTCTTCCTCTTACTGCTGCCATGCTAATCTTCAGACAAGTTGGACTGAGGCAACACTGGGGTTGTGTAGGCCTCACACTCTCTGGTTCCATGAGGAATGAATCTCCTTGTCCAATAAATGTGGTTTCTATGCAGAAGTGATGGGCACAGTTTTTGCGACAGATGTCAGTATGTTCATCTGAAACCACATTTAGTTACCTCTAATCATTACTTCAGAGTTATTATCTACAATTACCAGAACACACAAACTGGTCTTATTCATATTAAACATGATGAGGAATGTTGCACTTTTTTATTTCACATTATGATTTGAAAGTCAAGCATGAAACTGTCACTAAATTTCCTAATTAATTTTGCGCTCCATAAATTTTAATAATCAGTTGTCTTCACACCATCCCCGTGAATTACATGTGCCTATTTATACAGCCCTCCTGCATGTGCCAATTGAATTAAAAAAAGCTATTCTGTCACTAGCTAAAGAATAATCATTTTTTTATGAAAGCTCTAAAATAATTCTTAAAAATATATATTATTATGTTTCAAAATTTGAATTAAAATGCTGCGGGTTGCTAAGGGCAACGTCATTCACTTTACATTTAAGAGTTAGTTCCTTATTTGCATAAAGCCTCGTTTTCTAATAAAACTTTCTATATAGTTAACATTTTATACAGTATTTATAGAATTTTCCAGTAATTTCATATATCAGTGAACAGAGACCAAACCATTTTTAATATAATTGTTCAATAACTATTTTGTTTGGGAATTTATTTTTTCAGAGTACTTAACATCTCCTAATAATTCTTTCCTAAACAATAGACACTTCTAAAATGATCATAGGCAAGTCAATATTAAATCTCAGTCTAATCAAAGGAGCTGAATATACTTAATTTTTTGTAACGTTTCATTACCCTCCATCCTGTCTTCCTTGTCCGAGTCCTAATTCCTTGAGTGTGACCCTCATCCGAGAGAATGGTAATTCAATTGCCCCTCACCCACAACAAGAATTCAAATGAAGTCTCTGAAAACCATAGGTTTTAATCCTACTTTCTAACCATAAGCCTCCTACCACCAGGTACCAGGTCTGTTCTTCGCTGTCTCGCTCTGGAATGCAAGTTGTTCCTGTGTTGAGACTTACTGCCTTGCCAGCACCATTCTAGGTAAGTGATCAGCTGTTTGTAATGTATAAATGCTGTATTTCACTCCAAGTTCGCAGATCTGTCTTCTTCCGTCTCTTTTCTTCTTTTTCTCCACCTTGCCTGCTATAGGATAAGGCCAAGATCTGAGAGGTTGCCTCAAGGGATTCTGTGGTAAGATGTGATAAGCTGGGTTTCCTGTCCCTTAACATGGCACCTTTTGGTGCTAGTGTAAGACTGCAGAGGAAGGCACCCGGGGTGTTATGTTTTATCATATTATGTGATGTTATGCCATGTTGATTTACATAGCGCACTGATTACCCGATAGGGTATCCTATCACTTTGACAGGTGTGTGGTCCCCAAGGTGCTTTTACAAAGAAGCAGGTCTTCAGCTTATTGTAAAACTCAAGCAGAGAGGAGGAGGCTTTGATGTGTTGACGTAGGTCATTCCATGTCTTGGGTGTGATGCAGGAGAAAGAGCAACCTCGAATTTTGCTTTTGCAGATGCAGGGATCACGTGCGAGTGAGAGTGAGGCAGAGTGTATGCGTCTGGAGGGTTGTGAAAGTGTATGCTCCTCTTCAGGTATTCTGGTCCTGTGTTGTGTAGGGCTTTGCATGTGTACATGAGAAGTTTGAATTGGCTGCACGTGTGAATGAGGCACCAGTGAAGCTTCCTGAGGTGTGGTGTGTTGTGGCATGAGAGGTTGCGTATGAGTCTTGTGGCAGTTTTTTTAATGGTCTGAAGTCTATGTAGGAGTTGTTTGGAGATTCCGGCATAGAGAGTATTGCTGTAGTTCAGCCAGCTCTTGATGAGTGCTTGCTTCACAGTCCATCTGTTGTTCTGAGGCAACCATTTGAAGATCTTTCACAGCATGCACAGGATGTTGAAGCAGGAGGTGCACACTGCATTGACTTGAGCTGTCATTTTGACTGAGCTTGTCGTCTAGGATGATCCCTAGATTTCTTCTGTAGTCTATGGCCCATAGGCTTTCCTGTTTTCAGTTTCTATTTTTGGTAATTTCTGGTGGGGTTTTTTCAGTGTTTTCGAATGATTTCAATACCTTAAAAAACAGTGGTTATCAGTGGTTACACATTTTCACGCCATTAAGAACAACAGAAACAGTGTTTTTCCGGTGTTTTTGGTACATTTTGTTTTTATTATTGCTTGCTTTCTGCACTAATAGTGCATGGTATATAGACAGTGTACGAACAGTGTATATGAGGTCTAAATACATTTTTACAAATCAAACTTATTGTAGTACACCATACAATACTTCTTCAGTTAGTCTTTGGTCATGCATGCTCCCTCTTTCCTTCCCATGTAAACTTTTATCTGTGAAAAGGCCCTCTCAACATTTTCACTTCAGACAGGCAACACCAAAACAGCCAGTAGACAATTTGCTAACTCTGGCCACTGACATAGCTTTCCATGCCAATGCTGATGCACCTGAAGATTGCGATTCTCTGGGACAGGTCCTGCAACAAATGCTGTGAACTGGGCGCATATGCCCTCAGAATTATTGAAGCGGTCAAAAATGAAGCAGCACTTTTGAAAGTCCGGATAAAAGTACCCTTTACGGAAGGGAGCTAGAACTTGTGCAGAGTACCACAGTGAGGCTTCATTGACTTCAAATGTCCTGGTTGGTGGAGGGAAATTTCTATGCATCATTGCAAGCCATTTCTCAAACATTGTAAAATAAAATGTCCTGCATTGCTCCTCAACATTTCTTTGCTTACCAAGTGGCAAGCACTCAAACATGGAACATGTTGGAGTATCAAAGTCACTAAAAGTGTCACTTAGCTTACTCTCAAGGAGATGTTTCACATCTACACCAATTATGCTGAACACTTGGTAGACAAGAGTATTTTTAGACTCTAGTTTTTTTTATTATGTCCACTACAGCAGTCATGTTTTCCTGTAAAAATCTATGAACGCAGTAGAGTGAACTTTTTTCACACCACTATCAATATGCGACCGAAGAGCCTCACATTTCTTGCCTTTGGCATCATCACTTAGCAAAGATTCTGTAAACGATTGCCACATGAATAATATAGCATTCATGGCTTCTAGGACTAAGAACCACCAGCTAAATGACACAGTTGGGATGACTCTTTCTTTGATGCTACACAAAGCACAAAATGAGAAATATTTGTGTTTTAGTTCCCGCGCATAAAAAAACAGTGCACCAGAATGGACTAAAAAGTCAATAGCATTCTTCATTAACTCGGAAGATTGTAAAGATGCTTTCAGCATACCATCTTGCAAGTGGCAAGGATCTCTTACAGGGAAGCACTTCAGCTCAGGTATCGATTTTGACAGGTCATCACACACCTTTTTCACATTTGTAGCTGAATCACTGCAAATACAAACAGTATCACTCCAATCTTTGTTGAACTTGGTAGGAAACGTTTTGCAGCAGCATTTCAAGTGACACTACGCTCCATGTTTTCCAAAAGTCTGGTGTCATGTTTTCACCACTATCCCAGATGCTTGGTGACAGCACTCTTTTCACATACACCTGTCACTACACCTTGCATTGAATGTTTAAAGCCTGGGGTGTTTGGCAATTCACCTACTATCAATACTGACTCGCCATAAAAGGGGGCTGATGTATCAAGGGGTTTTACCCATTCTCTGTGGGTAAAGGTGATGGTACATATTGGGAAAGATTCTTATGAAACCAGCCATTATACCAGTGAAAGAATCAAACATAGCCAAAATATCAAATATGATTTTGTTATTTCCTGATTCTCTACAGTTTATAAAATAATTAGACAAGACCTAACCCATGCTTCTAAACCCCTCATCTTTAGACCAAAGACCAAAAAACTGAAAAAAAGCAAAAGGAAGAAGAAACAATATTTTAGTGACATCCCTAAACAACAATACTCAAGCAGAATAGTGTTAGCCCAGTCTTTTTGTTGCTAACTCGTATAGGAAAGTTACATTGTATTGTCCCTTTCAGGTAGAAATAAAAATGACTCTTTCACTCTCCTTTTCCTTTCTATGAATGGCATTTAGTTTGTGGTTGTGCTGGTGTTTTTTCAGTGTTTATATGTTTACACTGGTGAGGGCTATTTCCCTTTCGGTGGGGTTTTATCAGTTATTATAGGTTTAAACCTAAAACCGGATAGCCTATCTATGGGTGTGGGTGTTGGTCCTAGATCTGACAGCTGCCAGGCGGATTCCCTATGGAATGTCTTGCTGCCTAAGAGCAGTACTTCCATCTTGTCGGAGTTGGGCTTCAGGCAGTTGGTTCGTATCCAGCCAGCTACCATGGCCATGCAATTAGTGAAGTTGGTTCTGATGGTGGTTGTCTTGTTGGTTAGGGTGAGGATAAGTTGGGTGTCATCAGCGTAGGAGATGACAGTGATGTCTTGTGATTGGATGATGTTGCTGAGCAGTTTCATGTATAAGTTGAAATGGGCGGGGCTGAGGGCAGGTCTCTGTGGGGCTCCGCATATCAGTTGCTTGGTCTCTGATGTGAAGGGTGGGAACATGCATCTTTGAGAGCGGATCCTTGTATATCAATCTCGTGGAGTCTTCTGGTGAGGGTGTTGTGGAGGACAGTGTTGAAGGCTGTGGAGTGGTTAAGCAGTATGAGGGCCACTATTTCTCCTCAGGTCAGGATGAGTTGAATGTCGTTGGTGACCACGATGAGTGTTGTTTCGGTGCTGTGTTTATTTCTGAGTCCTGTTTGAGTGTTGCCTAGAAGATGGTGAAGGTCAAGGTGGGTTGTGAGTTGCTTGTTGATGGCCTTCTCAATCACTTTGGCTGGTTCCTGGGTCAGCGTTACGCTCAATTATCCTAACATTCTAAAGTAAATTCTTCGTGGAAGCACATCTTCATCATTAGTAAGAGATTATTGTCTTCTTTCTGACCCAGTAGATGAGAAGATAGAAAGTGATATTAAAAGAACTTCTGCACCATCCAACTTTTCTTTTTGTATTGCAAATTATGCTGAATGGTTATTGGGGCTTGCTGAATGATTTCCCTTCACACTAATCTACTAAGTACCATGAAATTGATGGTGAATTTCTTACTGGTGCCACCTTTATTGGACTATGCACATCTTCTGGGGTATTCACAGGAGGTCACAGGCATATCTGGATGTGTCTTTTGATGCTGGATGGAGATTAAAAGGCTCTTGCCTCTCAGCTGTCATTCAATTGGATGAACTGCTGATTATAAGATGTTGCTGCAACCTCCACATGCATAATCTACCAGGGATTGTTCCATTTTGTTTCTCAAACAAGGTCAGTTGCGTTATCAGCACCAGCAAGGATTCATCAGACAGAACCTTTGAGGACAGGTGCTTAGACCTGGGTTCTCCTTCTTTTAATAATCCTGACCCACCCCCACCCCATCTCAGGAAACGTCCACTGGTAGTCTGACAATACCAAACCAGTATGGGGGAGTTCAATTGCTCAAGTTTGCTGCAGAGCTGTTTTAAGGCATAGGCAAAGTTGCTGGTTGCGCATGGTCACCACTTTCCAAGGGATGCCCTTTTAAAGTGATCTGTCTCAATCTCTCTCTATCTCGTTGCCCTAAGTCACTCTGTCTCAATATCACATCCTCTCTTAGTACCTATCTCTACTTCTGACTCTGTTTCTCTTTACTTATCACCATTATTTACCTTTCTTTCTACCTCTCTTTCTCCCCTTACCAAACATCTCTCTCTCTGTACCTTTCATAACCCTCCTTTGCTTCTCTTCTATCATCTCTCTACCTGTCCCAACTTCCCTTTACTTTTCTCTCCCCTCTGCCTACCTTCATCTAACATTCTCATCACATTACTTCCCTCTGGTACCCTGCCTCTTCTTCTGTTTCCCACTTTCTTCAATCCAAACTTTCTCTAGTTCTCTTCTCACCCTATCTTTTTTGTTTCATGTTATCACATCTCTCTTTACCCTACCAATAATTAAATACCTTCCCTTGTCTCAATCTCAATTATATATCTCTTGATCTCGCTCTCTCTCTCTCTTTGGTTAGGCCTATGCCACTCCATGTTATCACTTATATTTCTCTGTATCACTTCTCTTACTTCACCTCATCATTTCTGCCTCACCTCTCTATTTCCCTCCCCCTCTACCTAGCTTTACATTTCTATGTATTCACCCCTTTTCTCTGTCTCACCTCTCTTTTCCTTGTCACTAGCTCACATCTCATAAACACACCCTTTCTAATCCACCTTACCCTTCCTTACTCTCTTTCATGAACTTAGAGACCTCTCTACCACTCTTGGTGCCTACATGTGTCCCTAACTCTTTACCTCTGCCCTCTATTTCACATCTCCATCTCACATGTGTGCCTGAACCTCACTGTGGTGTTTCCATTTCACCTCCCAGTATCTCCCATTCATCTACTTGACCCCTCCCTCAAACTCGTCACTCTAATTAACTAACACCTTTATATCACTCCCTCTCTATACCTTACCTCTCTCTACATTTTTAGCCCCTAGCTCTACTTCACAACTCTCTTCCACACATTCCTCTACTTCACTTCTCTCTGAAAATCACATCCAACTCACTATATCAGTTCTATATAAGCCACCTCATCTGCCAATATCTAATTTTCAATTTATCTCACCATTTGTTTGCTACCTCATCTCTCCACCTCCCCCTTCCTTAGATCTCTGTTTGCTCTAGCTCAACTTTTTCTCTCTACCTTACTCCTCTCTCTCAAACGTTTTTCTATACCTCTTCATCTTCTTCTATCGTTACCTCCCCTATCTCTCTCTATTCCTCTCTCTATCTCACTTTTTTTTCTACTCATTGTTAATCCTCTCTTTCAACTCACCCTTTCTACCTCATAAGTATCTTTTTGTATCTTTCTAGTCATAATCTCTCTATCACATTTCACTGTCTTTACCTGAGCACTACCTCTCTATCTCTACTCCTTCTCTCTACAATTCAACTCTCATTTTACCCTTAACCCTCTCACATTACTTTCTTTATCTGGCCTGTTTATGCCTCACTTTAATTTTACCCAGCACGCTACCTCACCACTCTCTTTGCACCTTGCATTACTCTATACTTCTCTCACTACCACCATTTACCTCTTTTTACTTCTATATCTCTCAAAGTCACTGTCTTACCTTCTCTCTCTCTTGCTGTCTCTGTCACAGCTATTTAAGGCATGAGCAAAGTGCCCAATTGGAATGGCCCCCTAGTAAAGCGATGAGTTGTGCATAAAAATCTATTTCATTTTTAATTTGACAGTTGAGCCTAATGGGGCAATTCAACCTTAGCCCTCACTCTCCCAGGCAGCTGTTGTAACTAAGTTAAAATTAATGTGTCTGTCTCTGGCTCTTTACGTCATCTCACCTCTTCAACCTTATCCTTCTCTCTTTACCGCTCTCCACACTGTTACCCTTCTCTCTCTAGCTCAAATCTCACTACCCCATTTCTCTTTAACCCCTTCACTGCTAGGGCTTTTCCCCCCCTGTGCTAAGCCTTTTTTTGGCTATTTGGAGTAGTTCGCGCTTAGGAACCCTGTAACTTTCTGACCATTTAAGGTATTCACGCCAAATTTGCGTCCTTTTCTTCCAACACCATGGGGATTTTAAAGGTACCAAGGGTTTGTTGATTCCCTCGGAGGGGACCCAGAAATTAGCCAAAATACAGCCAAATTTTGTTTTTGGGGGAAAAAATTGAAAAAAGTGCTGCAGATGAAAGCGTCTGTTTTTTTTCCCTGCAAATGGTATCAACAAAGGGTTTGTGGTGCTGAAATCACCATCTTCCCGGATTTCAGGGACAGACTGACTTTTGTCAGAAAACCAAAAATGTTTACACAGTTTTGGCATTTTACTGGGACATAGCCTATTTTTGATATTTTTTGTGCTTTCAACCTCTTTCCAGTTAATGGTAGAAATGGGTATGAAAGAAATAATGGATCCTAGAAAGCTATACATTTCAGAAAAGTAGACAAAATTGTGAATTCAGCAAGGGGTTATTTATGTAGATCCTTAAAGGTTTTTTTATAGAAACTAACACTTGAAAATAGGAAAAATTGAAATTGAGTTGAAAAAAACAGCCATTTGTGCCAACGTTCTGACCTGTAACTTCTTCTAAGTATGACGGATATTTTAAAGCAATATATTTTTACATCCGCTGGACCCTTCCAGTTGTGGGGATATATAGGACTTGTAGGTTCACCAAGAACCCGACGAACCCAGAGCCAATAACTGAGCAGCATCTTGCAATGGTTTTTTATTGTATACTGGGTATATAGCAATTAATTTGGGAAAATATAAACAGTGAAAAATCGGTATGAAAGACACCTATGTATTTCTGAAATGGGAACAAAATATACAGTTTAGAAACAGTAGCTATTTGCACATCACCGAAGTTGTGGGTACCCATACTAGCATGTGAATTATAGGACATTTTTCAAAGTGATTTCTTTTTTACAAATCGTCTTACATTTGGAAGGCAGAAATGCATCGAAAGTCAATAGGTAATAACAGTTGCTCTACAATTCTGTGTTCCCCTAAGTCTCCCGATAAAAATGGTATCTCACTTGTGTGGGTAGGCCAAGTGCCCACGACAGGAAGCAGCCCAAAACGCAACGTGGACATTCCACAATTTTATAGTGAAAACTGGCCCTTTTTTTGCAAAGTGCCTAGCTGTAGATTTTGAACTCTAGCTCTGCCAGCAAATAGGGAAACCTACCAAACCTATATATTTTGGAAAACTAGACACCCAGCGGAATCCAGGATGGGGTGACTTGTCTGGCTTTCACCAGGTTCTGTTATCCAGAATCCCTTGCAAACCTCAAACTTTGTAAAAAAAAAAACATTTTCCTCACATTTCTGTGATGGAAAGTTCTGGAATGTGAATGGATCCACATAATTCCACCCACCCTGCATTCCCCAAAGACTTCTGAGAAAAATGGCATCTCACTTGTGTGGGTAGGCCTGGGGCCCGCGACAGGAAATGGTGCAAAATGCAACATGGACACACCACATTTTTACAGTGAAAACTGACCCTTTTTTTGCAAAGTGCCTACCTGCAGATTTTGAACTTTAGCTCTGCTGGCATCTAGGAAAACCTAGGAAACCTATGCATTTTTGAAAACTAGACACCCAGCGTAATCCAGGATGGGGTGACTTGTGTGGCTTTCATCAGGGTCTCTTACCCAGAATCCCTTGCAAACCTCAAACTTTGTAAAACAAAATACACATTTTCCTCACATTTCTGAGATGGAAAGTTCTGGAATCTGCGTGGATCCACATAATTCCACCCACCCTGCATTCCCCAAAGTCTTCCGATAAAAATGATACCTCACTAGTGTGGGTAGGCCTAGTGCCCGCGCCAGGAAACGGCACAAAATGCAACATGGACACACCACATTTTTACAGTGAAAACTGATCCTTTTTTTGCAAAGTGCCTACCTGTAGATTTTGAACCCTAGCTCTGCCGGCACCTAGGGAAACCTATCAAACCTATACATTTTCAAAAACTAGACACCTAGGGGAATCCAGTATGGGGTGACTTGTGTGGCTCTCACTAGGTTCTCTTACCCAGAATCCCTTGCAAACCTCAAACTTTGTAAAAAAAATACAAATTTTCCTCACATTTCTGTGATGGAAAGTTCTGGAATCTGCGTGGATCCACAAAATTCCACCCACCCTGCATTCTCCAAAGTCTTCTGATAAAAATGATACCTCACTTGTGTGGGTAGGCTTAGTGCCCACGACAGTAAACAGCGCAAAACGCAACATGGACACAACACATTTTTACAGTGAAAACTGAACCTATTTTTGCAAAGTGCCTAGCTGTAGATTTTGAACCCTAGCTCTGCCGGCACCTAGGGAAACCTAGCAAACCTACACATTTTTAAAAACTAGACACCCAGGGAAATCAAAGATGGGGTGACTTGTGTGTCTTTCACGAGGTTCTGTTACCCAGAATCCCTTGCAAACCTAAAACTTTGTAAAAAAAACTACCTTTTCCTCACATTTCTGTGATGGAAAGTTGTGGAATCTGCGCATATCCACAAACTTCTACACACCCAAGGGATTCTGTGTAAGAGAACCTAGTGAGAGCCACACAAGTCACCACATCCTGGATTCCCCACAGTGTCTAGTTTTCAAAGATTTATAGGTTCGCTAGGTTTCCCTGGGTACCAGCTGCGCTAGGACCCAAACTCCACAGGTAGGCACATTCCAAAAAAAAGTCTGTGCCTAGTGGGCTTTCTGCCGCCTGGGGAGGGGGGAAATCGGGGGCTATTGCCCTGATTTGCCCCTAAAGGGGGCAGAAAGACTGTGGCATTTTTTGAGAGGGGTGGGGGCATTGGCATGCCCATTCTGGGCAGCCCCCACCCCAAACTTTGAAAAAAAAAATCCCTGGTGCCTAGTTGCTTTCTGTCTCCCCCACTGGGGAGGCAGATAAGGGCTATTGCCCCATCTGCCTCCCAGGGGAGGCGTAAAGACTGTAGCCTTTTCTTTGGGTGGGGGCATTGGCATGCCCATTCTGGGCAGCCCGCACCCCTACGTATATATAAAAATAAATCCCTGGGGCCTAGTGGGCTTTCTGCCCCCCGGGGGGCAGATCAGGGTCTATTGCACCCATCTGCCTCCTGGGGGGGCAGAAAGTCATATGCATTCTTTGTGGGGGTAGGGTGGGGGCATTGGCATGCCCATTCTGGGCAGCTCCCACCCCTGGCCTATAAAAAAAAAATCCCTGGTGTCTAGGGTGCTTTCTGCCCCCCTGGCTGTCTAGCAAAATTTAATGGGGGGGAGCAAAGGCCCTTGCCCAAGGGGCCGCTCCCCCCTCCCTGGTGGCTAGTGGGTGGATCCCTGCTTGGGGATCACCCTCCTGGGATAATCCCCAAGCAAGGATCCACTAGGGAAGGGTACCATTGGAAAGGGGAGATTCTCCCCTTTCCAACGATACCTCTCCCAAATGTTTCGGTGCTCGGGGGCTGAAATAGCCCCACAAACACTGAAACATTGAAACTGAAACTGTTTCAGTTTCGTTTTCAATGTAATGACGACAGCGCGCCATGCGTGCGATCGTCATTACTTTGAAAATTAGCAAAGGGCCTCAGGAGGTTGGGGAAGCTCTTTCCCACCTCCCAAGGCCCCCCCCCCCAAAAGAAGAAAGCCCTCTGCTGTTTGCAGCAGAGGGATTTAGTGCCCCTGTCCTCATAACGGGATGGTTCCGTCATGAGCACAGGAGCAGTGGTGCTCATGAAGGAACCATTCCGTCATGAGCACCGAAGAGGTTAAAAAACTCTCTCAACCCCATTATTCTCTAACTCTGTGTCACAACTTTAACTGTCTAGCACTCTCTGTGTCTGTCTTTACACCACTACCTTACTGCCCATACTCTCTCCTTCAACTCTCATGCCTATTTTTGCATCTCACTGATCTGTTTACATTTCACCTCTCTGTTTCACTCTTCCATCTACTTCACCATTCACTCCAACAGTTATCTTTGTGCACATTTCCTCACTCTACCTAGTCTCTTTTTATCTCACTTCTTTATAGCTCTCTCATTACCTAACATATCCATGTACCTCACCATTCACTCACTACCTCAGCTCTTCACCTTTGCTCCCTTTCTACCACTTTTACTCTACCTCACCTTTCACCACCTTAATCCTTTCTTGCTACCTCTTTTGCAGCCTCTCTACCATCTCTCTGTGCACATTCTTTTCTATTTAAGTTCACTCTTTCCACCTCACTACTCTATACCCTATGCTAGCACACTCTTACCTCACCCTCTCTTTCTCTCTGAATCTGTTTCTACCTAACCTCTCTTTTTCTAATTCAGCACTTTCTCTCTAATTCACCTTTTTCTCTCATTAGCTTTTTTTTTCTAGTCAGCAGTCCTCTCTGTCTGCACCTTTCTCTCTCACTAATCTCTTGACCTGGCCTATTTGTCTATGCCTTTTCCTATTTTGCATTTTTCGCTACCTCACCACTGTCTCTACCATTCATCCCTCAGACTTCTCTCATTGTCCCACTGTTCACCTCTTTCTACCTTACCGCTTTACCTCTTTCTTTGAAGGACCACACCCCCTCCGTTTCTCTACGTTTTTCCTTCTCCCAATTTCTAGCACTCTCTTTCTCCCTGTAAAATCTTACCTATTGTTCTACCTCTTTTTTTCTGAAAGGAAAGGTCTCTCACGTGGTGATGGATGAGCCCACCTACCTGAGTGCCCCAGCTGCAACGATGTCTGGATCCTTGGTACTGATTTTTGTTGTCATATGAAAACACAGATCTTATCTGTTCACCATGATATAGGCCTGTCTCACAGATTGCAGTCATGTTGGACTGGGAGGGCTGCCCAAAGTGCTCCACTCATAGTGGTGACAGGCTACTGCCTTTTCCAGGAGTTAGGTAGCACACATGGGGTGGTGAAAGCATACCATGTAGTGATCAGTAGGAGTGAACAGATCTTTTTACCTCTATCACTGAAGTGAGGCCTACAGGCTCCCTTATGTAAAGTTCCACTACTGTGTACTAAACTCACCCGTGGCTTACATCAAGTAAATATGCAGTGTTGTTCAGGCACATGTGTGGTTGCATGTGTGTTGTATGTGTATGTGTGCCTGTGAATTGTATGATACATGGAAGGCTCTCGTTCAATTTTGGGAGATCTGAGGCAGACTGGAGGAGCATGAGGAGGAAGAAGAATCCCCCCAGACAGATGAGTGGATTGCTCCCCTTGCCTGAATTGTGGGACTATCAGATTTGCAGTTGCTCCTGCTGTGCCAGACTGCTTTCTGGAGGAAAGGCTTGAAAAAGGAGAGGTACTTCAAAATGAAGCAGACTACCAGCATGAACTTCAAAGGGTCAGACCCTAAATCAAATTTGGTGTCTGGAAATTGACTATAATAAAGACCCCCAAAATTGTCAACTGTCAAGCAGCCAATCGAGTGTATGTCGAGGAGAGGAAGCTCAACCCTTTGGTAGCTTGGAACAGAGCATTTAGGTTTAACTTAAGGCAATGTGTAAAGTACTTGATTGATCCATAGGATGGGGAACATGGCGGTCGCTAGCTAGAGCGGTCGTGGACTCTCTTGACATTCTAGGCGGATACCTACGGCTTCTTGGATGTAGCCGCTTCTGATACCGGTGTTTTGGACTGGCGGTTGCGGGAGAGACGGGACGGGGGCTCGCGCCGGTTGACTCTTTTTCCTTGTTTTTCTGTTCTCCTCTGTGCTTCCGCTCTCAGCCGGCACGGGACTTTGGGCAGCGAGCCGCGGTGGCTGCGGCAGTAGCGGGACCGCCGCGAGGCGGGAATTGGGCGGAGGCTGCACTACGGGTCACCAGAGGCCGGCTAGTAGCAGCGAGGATCGGCTTTCGGGGAAGCAGAAGCTTTCTTTCAGCCTCCGCTGTTTCTGAACAGGAGAGGGAGCAGAGAAGCAGTACTGGGCTGAACTCAGGTAATGCAAGGTCCCCTCGATGACCCCGGTAAGGAGGAGGAAAAAGGGGCGCGGGGGCTAACTCCCAAAGGGAGGGAAAGCAACCTTAAAGAGCAGCAGCCCTCAGGAAATCTGGGGGAATTAGGAAAAAACATTAAGCAAAATAGATACACGTTAAGAAGCAGGGGTCTTTGGGAGCAGGATTTGTCCCCCACGGAAGTCTCATCTGTGGCAATCACTCCACTCACCAAAGGACTACAATTTCTGGCCCTTCTGGTTCTGTATCTCAAAAGAAAAAGTTGTTAGCGGATAAACTACAATTAACAGAGGGGAAAAAAGTCACTAAAAGTAAACAAATTAAATCAACTAAATTGGCCAGTTCACGTATCACCCCCTCTCTCCGCACATATTTCAAGGTGCAAGCACAGGCACTGTCTCAAAATCCCATTGTCTTCACTGCCCTAACTCTAGAGAATAGCACCAATTCTACCCATAAGCCTCAAGTTAGCCCTGGTGACTCCATAAACACACAAACAAACATAAGAGTAATGGAGAATAGAAATGACTCCATACCATTGGAAAATAGATTTTCCCCTTTAATAGAAACCGAGCTTACGTCTACACCGGGCTTATTGATTAGTGCTTCGGCTCAGGGGTTATTAAACCCCAGTTTAGATATTACACAGAGTTTACCACCCGTGCAGGAAGAGGTTCCGAAGAGACAAGATACAGGTACTAGCCCCTTGAAGCAGTCCTCCGCAGAGTCCCTGTTATCCACCCTAATATCTGAAATGAGAGAAAAGTTTGCAGTATCAGAGAGTAATCAGCATAAGATCCAAGGGGTATGCGAAACTCTCGAACTCAAAATAAATGATATTATGGGAAGAGTGGAAGTAGTGGAAGCAGCAGTAGAAGACCTTTCAAAACAAGTGGAAAAGAATACATCAGAAGTCTTGAGATTAAACCAGAAGGAAAGAGAATTGACTGATAAGCTTGAAAGCTTAGAGAACAACGCGAGAAGAAATAATATCAGGATCTTAAATATCCCAGAAGATCTTGAGGGGGGAGACATAAGGTCCTTTGTTATCAATCTCCTTAACGAGTTAAATCCAGAACTTGAGAAACAGTCCTTGGAAAGTGATGTTCAAAGAGTACATCGAGACCCCTTTTACCAAAAGACCCGGTAAAAAAAAAAAACAGAAAAATTTTAGTAAATTTTAAAACTTACAAAATAAAAGAAAAAATTCTGGTAGAGGGTCTTAAAAAAGGAGCCTACAATAAAGGAGACTGGTCCTTCCGTATTAGATCTGATATTTCACGCACCACACAGGATAGGCAGTGGGAGTTGGGAAAATATATACAAGAGCTGAAGAGCCTGGGTGCAACTGCAAAACTCCAATTCCCTGCCTCCCTGAAGGTGATGTGGAAGAATAAAATGTATAACTTCAGAGATCCCTCTGAAGTTAGCTCTTGGATTGAACAAATTAAAGGTACATCCAATTGAATTTTTTTTCTTTTTTATATATCCGCCTAGAGAGAGAGTCCGAAACGGAGGTACTCCAGTATACCTCTAGAGTTGAGGGAGGGTTCCCAGGGTGGGTAGGGCTGGGCGGTTCTAAAAATGAAAATAAAAATAAAAAATATAAAGCACAGGGGTTGTTTTTAGGCACAGGGTGGGGGAGCATGAGGGAGAAAAAAACTAAAAAAATGTCCTCATTTATTAAAGAAATCACTGAAATCACAATTTTTTTATTGGAGAGAGTCACAGGAAGTGTGTTTAAACAACTTATTTTCCCATGACAGATTTGGGTAGACCAAAAAATTTGAAAATTTTATCCTGGAACGTGAATGGGCTTAGGTTTCTCCCAAGAAGAAGAAAAATCTTAGAATACCTGCGCCTTGGGAACTATGATGTGTTGCTTATTCAGGAGTCACATCTCTGTAAAGAAGATTGGGTAGGGATACTCAAAAACCAAAAATGGATAGAACATTGTGTTTACACAACACAGACCTCTCCCACGAAAGGAGTCGCTATTATTTTCAAAAAAACATCACAAGCAATCTTAGGGAATGTTATAGTAGACTCACATGGTAGATGGATAATTGCCAGGGCAAAAATTAACAGTTCTTGGTTTACTTTCGTGGGATACTATGGTCCTAATATGGACGATCCGACCCATTTACAATCTCTGTTTCTCCATTTAGTTGACGTCAATGATCCCATTATAATGGGGGGGGATTTCAATGTAGTGTTGGATCCAAGGCATGACTCCACGTCTAAAAGAGCTGCAGGGGCCACACAAAGCACACGAAAAATCCTGAAACAACTGATGTCAGATATAGGTCTTCTAGATATATGGGGAATAAAGAGACATGACCCGCGGACACTAGGGGGAAAGTTTACTTTCCACAATAAAAAATGCGGTCACCGATCTAGGATCGATTTCTTTTTGGTTGACCATACCATCAGTAAAAACACAGTAAAAATCACTCATCTCCCAGAACATTTGTCAGATCATTCAGCTGTTCTTCTGGAAATTGTTTTACCAAAGAGTCCCCCCCCGCGTAGATGGACATTAAATCGTTCAATACTTTTTGAACCACTAATTATTGATAGGCTAAAAAAAGACACTAATGAATTCTTTTTATTCAATACAAACTCCGCATCTCCACACATAGTTTGGGATACATATAAAGCCTTTCTGAGAGGTTTACTAACATCTCTTTCAATAGCCCAAAACAAAAAAGTAGGGGAGGAAATTAAAATGTTAGAAGCAACAATACACTTAAAGCAGGCGGCGTTAGAACATGCGCCGAATGACGCAAATAACATACAAAAACTTTCCATGGCCAAAAATGAGCTAGTGGTTTATTTAGAAGCAATAACTAAAAGGAAATGGGAAGCAAGCAGGTTATCCCATCACGAATATGGAGAGGGGTGCGGCAAATTCCTCGCGTGGAAAGCCAAGGCGGACTACTCCAGAAACACGGTGAAAGATCTTAAGTGCCCGACCTCTGGAAGAATCATTTCAGAGGATACAGAGATTGGGGAGGCATTTGCTCTTTTCTTCCAAGATCTCTATGCGGAAGATTTAACCCCGAGTAAAGAACATATTGAAAATTTCTTCACAGGCTTGCAATTTTCCACACTTTCTGACCTTGATAGAGACAACTTGAGTAACCCAATCACTTTAGAAGAAGTTCTACACACTATTAAAACCCTGAAGAAAGGAAAAGCCGCAGGGCCTGATGCCATCCCGAATGAATTATATAATATTCTTATAGAAGAGTTAGCTCCAATTTTGCTTCAACTATTTAATTCTGCTTTTTTATCTTCTCAAGATCTCCCCCATCCTGGAATGAAGCCACTATTACTATCATCTTGAAACCAAACAAAAATCCACGGGTTTGCGAATCGTACAGGCCTATCTCTCTTTTGAACAGTGATCACAAAATTTACACTCAGATCCTAACGAAAAGATTAGATAAGGTAGCGGGGTCTATAATTCATCCTGATCAGAAGGGATTTATGAAGGGGAGGCAGCTCCATGAATTAACTCATGATTTAATCGGTGCAATTGACCTGGCGAACTTATATGAGACCCCATTGGCGATTATGACTTTTGATGCTGCAAAAGCTTTCGATAGGGTCAATTGGCCCTATTTACTCCAAGTGATCCAACGTTTTAATCTAGGAGAAACCTATTTAGCAGCAGTGAGGGCTCTTTATAAAAATCCTTCTGCCAGGGTACTGGTTAATGGTAATCTAACAAAACAAATAAAAATCTTTAGAGGCACTAGACAGGGATGTCCCCTTTCGCCCCTTTTGTTCAATATGTATATTGAACCACTAGCATGCAAACTAAGATCTTGTCAGGGCATCTCTTCTTTTAACTGTGATGGCTGGGAAAAGAAGATAGGCCTGTACGCCGATGACCTCATGATTTTGACGGGGGACCTAGAGCGCTCACTCCCTCAGATATGGAAGCATTTGGAGAATTTTGGGAGGGTATCTGGCTACTTAATTAACCAGCAGAAAACAGAGCTAATGACATGGAATACCCACTACAAGAGTGATCTTTTAAAACATCAAATAAGATATCTAGGGGTTCAAATAGTAAATGACATAGATAAGATAGCACAGGTAAACTTTGATAAAACAACTGCCAGCGTGAGACAACAGTTACAGGCATGGGAGACCCTTCCACTTTCTATTTTGGGTAGATCTAACCTGCTTAAAATGTCAATTTTACCTAAGTTCACGTTCCTATTTGATTCCATACCACTAGAATTCTCCAAAATTTGGTTCAGGAAAGTGCAAGGACTTTTTTATTCTTTTATCTGGGGTAGGAAAAACCCAAGAATTTCTCAAAGGCAGCTCAGGAGGAAAAAAATCCATGGTGGCATAGCCACCCCGGACCTTTATATATACTATTGTGCCTTCCATTTGAAAAACTCACGTCAACTTTTAAAGGACAGCTCGGCTTTCTCCCCACTTTTCAAGGCTTTAACAATGATATATAGGAATCAAGCAGACTTTTTTCTCTTAAAGTTTGGGCATCCCAATTTTTTTTTAAAAGTTAGGTTGAAGATTCTCCTAGCCGCAACTAGAGTTTGGTCGCAGGTAAGGGCAATGTTGCATATACCTTATTATAATGACGAAACACCTTTATGGGATTCCCCAGGCACCCCAGCATGTCTATTGGACGCACTTGCACTCCCTCTTCATAAATCTGAGATACTTAAGTGGGGGCAATTAATTGTGGACAATGAGCTGATTCCTTGGCAATGCCTTTCCGATTTATCAAACAACTCGGTCTCAAAATTCAAATATTATCAGATCTCGAGTTGGAAAAAATCATTAGGAAAAGAGATAGAGGGCAATCGTGACCTGGTGCACAGGATATCTACAAGATCTACAACGCGGAAAGAGGTAGCAGCATGGTACTGGTTGATAATTGAGACAGGGGAGGGCACTCGGAACCCATTCACAGAGAGCTGGAAGAAGGACCTGCCGGTAGAAGATCTCGAAACTTTAGGGCAAGTATCTCTGTCTACATTGTGGTCATATGTGAAAGCTGCACCTTTAAAGAGAAACCATCTTTTCACTATCCATAAAGCATACTGGACGCCGCTGAAACTGTCAAAGATGGGGAATGGAGTGACAAAGAAGTGCCCGAAATGTGATGAGAACAAAGCGAATGAGCTTCATATGTTCTGGCAGTGTCCTTCAATCCAGCCCTTCTGGAATCATGTGGGTAAGATCATTTCCGACATTATGGGCAGAGAAATTGGGTTGACCGGTACCTCAGTTATTTTTGGGGTGATCCCAGGTGGGTTAGAAAACTCCACTTTCTCTAAAATTCAGAAGGTGCTTTTTTTTGTTTTTATACTTTTGGCGCGAAGGGAGATTTGTATAAAATGGATCCTCCCTTCTCCCCTATTAAAATTGAATGGATTGGCTCAGTACAGAAAACTGCTCAACTTGATCGTGCAAATAAGCGGGTCAAGAAAACAAAATTTTGGGATATCTGGGATACCTGGTTTTTAACTTATGTTTCTAGTTTTTCTTAGAATATTATTCTCACTACTTCCTTTTATAGGTTTCAACCTATTGATATTTCTTCTAGGTGGGTTTTGTAAGAAATATAATTTGAGAACTTAATGGTCCAATGATTACTAATTTGCTCTATCGGCCGTCATGATGGTGGTCTGGTTAAGCCAGACCACACAGGCCTGTAAAAGTATAGAGGCCATGGTCAACACAATGAGGTTTACTCAGATAATAGACCCCGGGGGTAAAATCTACCCATCCTCTGATATGGAGTGACCGGGTGCCTTTCTGTTTCTTATTGGTTTGACTGGCTTTATCTCTTTTGAAATCAGAGCATCCTTTCATAAAATGAAGACAGAAAAAAAAAAAAAAAAAAATGTGTAAAGTACTTATGCAGCACTTCAAACAACAATAAAGTGGGAACACAACACAGAAAAATCCCACAACCAATTTAGAAGAATAGTGTTAAATTTAATAAATGATTGGATATAAAAATGACAAAAATCTAATTAGTACCACCGGGGATATGCAATTTAAAGATTCAAGTGAAAATAGTGCCAAAAAGCACAAAGTGCCACCCGCTGCAATCTGGTTGTGCGAGACTGCGCGAAAGACACAAGTTCAGGCCAACTATGATGGAGCACGGGCCAGATACAGGGACCAGGTTAGTCCAGCTGAAAGAATTACCTTTACAGTCCAGTGCAAAGAGCTCCGTTCATGGTGGAAGAGGCTGCAAGGAATAGGGAGAGCTTTACAGATGGCTGTCGAAGTAGAGCAAAGAGCATGCTGGGCGTCATGAACGATTGTCGCTGTAGCACAAAGTTCCTGTCGTGTCACAGATGGCCGTTGCTTGTGCTTCACGTTGCCAGTCACTGTGAGCGATCAATGTTGAAGCATGAAGAATTAGTTCACCTGAACTTTGCTTGGTGGTTGGCACAGGCGGCAAGGTTTTGGCACCAACAGGCCTGTTTGCATTCGTGAAGAGACCACAAACTTCAGGGGAGCTCAACTGAGCCCACATCAAGGGTCCAGGACCTGAGGGGCACCATTTGGGTGTAAGGAACTCACTCCAGCATAGGCCAGCAGGGCTCAGGTAGGGCCAGTTGCAGGTCCAGATAGTTGGTTAGCTAGGCAGTTGCGGGAGCTTGTTATGTTCCTGTAGCCCAGAATAGGAGATCAGGTGGCTGACCCTTGATGTAGGGTTCAAGTCCGGGGTCCCTTCCCAGCAAGCAGGACAGCAGGCAGCAGAGCAGCAGAGAAGCAGGCCAGCAGAGTGGCAGTCCAGAAGTGTGCAGAAGAGTTGGGGTCTGAGGTCCAATATTTATACCTGGTGCCTCCTTTGAAGTGGGAGAAGCTTCAAGATAATTCTTTTTGAAGTGCACAGGCTTCCTATTCAGGTGTAAGTGGGGCTGTGCCTAACTCCACCCTCCCATCTTACCAGTGACGGCCCGTCGAGGCACACCTAAGCTCTCTATTGTGTGTGGCTATCTAGGAGGAATACGCAAAGACCAACTGCCAACTATACTCAGTCATGTGACCCAGAGACAGGCTTCAGGCACTTTTTGGTACAGCATAAAAATGCCAAGTTCTAAAAGTGGGATTTTCAAAACTGTAACCAAAAGTTCGACTTCACCATAGAAGAGGCTTTTTCATTACAATTCCAAAGATATCAAACATGAACTGTTTACCTGTTCTCATTTGAAAGTTACAGCCTATTAAATGTAATAAGGTAACTCCAATGTTATTCCAAGGGACAGGTAGGCCTTTCAATACTGAAAAATGAATTTAATAGTTTTTTACTACTAGGATAAGTAACAATTATAATTACATGTCTTACTTTTTAGTTAGATTGCACATTGCCCTGTGGGATATTAAGGGTCAACTCTAGGAGTGACTGATATTGACTAAAAAAGAAGGTTTGGACCTGAAAAAAAGGTTTATTTTACCAAGTCAAAATGGCAGTTTAAAATTGCACACAGGCTGCAATGGAAGGCCTGAGACAGGTTTGCAAGTTTAGTTAAGTTGGTGGCACAGCCAGTGCTGCAGGCCCAACAGTAACATTTAATTTACAGGCCTGACGACATAAGGTACCACTTTACTAGGGACATACAAGTAAAATAAATCCACCAATTGGGTGTAAACCAACACTACCATGTTTAGAGTAGAGAGCACACGCACTTTAGCACTGTTTAGCAGTGGTAGAGTGCACAGAGTCCAATGGCAAACAAAAACAAGGACAGAAAATTGTGGAGGAGTAAGGCAAATTACTTTTGGGGAAGACTACCCTAAGGCTGGCAGGTCTAACAGGGATCCTGGCGAGTGGATACACAGAGTGAGGTGTGAGGAGATGGCTGCTGCAATGTACGGGCCAGTGCCCATGTGAAGTTTTGAGTCGGCGACCCTATATGCCAGAGGGGGCCACCGTCAAGGTGGCATCACTGCTGTGCTGATTGGACCGGAGTGCATGGGTGGAGTGAAGTTGGTGAGCACGTATGCCAGAGGGGGCACCCTTCAGATTGCATTACAGCCATGCCAATTGGGCTGTAGCCATGTGCAGAGTGAAGTAGCCAACCCCATAAGCCAGAGGTGGCTGCCATGTAGATTTCAGGACTTTTGTGCCGATTGGGCCGTAGCCCATGTACTGAGTGAATTCAGCGACCCCTTATACCATGGGGGACTGACGTGACAAGCAGGTTACTGCAGTGCTGACTGGGCCGTCATCTCTGTGTGGAGTAAGATTGGTGACATCATATCCCAGAAGAGACCACTGTTATGAACAAGGAATGTTTGCCTAGTTATGCCATCCTCAAGAGGAGAGTAGACTGTGGTGACCTGTGCGTGCTCGAACCCCAACTGAGAATCAAATCCTGAGCGATCATTCCACCCCACCTGTGAGGATCAAAGAAACTTACTGTCTCACCATGGACACCCAACCGGTGCCCCTGCAGAGCCGTCAGTGCTACTGACCATCAGCAGCCATTTCAACCTTCTGTGCCATCTGAGAGTGAAACACTCACTGCGACTCTGGTAGTGCAACCCCTGCATGAACGAGTAACACTGATAAGAGGGCCGGAAGGCTCTGCAGAAACTTGTTCTGCTGCATAGTGCCTTGGGGACTGGAACACTTGATTTTGGAAGCATCAGAGTGGGACTCCTGAGACTCAGACTACTAGTGGGGCTTATCCTGAATGTCACCTATGGTGAATGGGGAATCACCTCTACCATTAGTGAGAGGGAAGTGGGACTCCAGGACTTGCCTATCGAACACTAGAGCCCAGACCTGAGGGGGGCTCTGTATATTGTTTGTGTATGCTGCATTTTATTTTGTGTTCATGTATGAATACTCCTTTTTTCATAAAATAAAGAAGTTGAGTGAACAATCAATTACTGCTGCTATAACCCATTTTGAGTTGTGATCCTGTGTTCACCCCCCTTCATCTACCTCCCCCTGGGAAGCCTTGGACTGCTCTACCCACACTACTACTAAGATTTAAGCGCTGAAGGAATATTTGGCCCAGTTACTCACGACCTATAGTAAGTCGGGCCTCGGGACATCAGGAGTAAAAGGCCTCAGTCCTCATGGTTGGGCCCAGTAGCTCCTGCTTGCCCCATGGCCCTCTGAAAGGGGTTTGACAAGACCTCTTCCGCTTCTGCCTCTCTTAATTTTCTTTTCTGGCAAACACACATCTCTCTATTTACCTCAAATCTCTCCCAATCTTATGTATTTCTCTATATCTCTGCATATCTATCTATATCTCTACCTCACCTACTGGGGTTTTCCCCCTGCACAGCCCTCTTTTGCTAGCCAGCTAGGTTTGTGCTTAGAAATATAAAAACATGCATGCACAAATATCTCACCTCAATCTCTACTTCCATTCTCCCTCTATGTTACCTCTCTCATTATACCATGTTTTTCCCCTGCCCTCGCCCTCATCCATTTCTCTTACTTAGAGGAGGTCACTGTTTAGCAGAAAAGTGTACACACAGAGAAAAGAGTAGGTACAAGGTAGTGGGAGGAAATTAAGTTGAATATTTTCAGACTTCACCTAATGGAATGGTGAAAAAAATACTCATAACAGAATTTTGATTTTAATTGTTGGAGTGAGAACGCAGCTGTGATTACAAATGTACAGTTAGGTCTACATTTTCAATCGCTGTGTGCCAGTGCCTTGCTTCAATATTAGGTTCTAATTCACTAAGCACACAACAAAGTTAATCTTATGTAATGGGAGTAATAGAACAGGCTAGTTAGGCATTGAAATGCTGTTGGAAGAATAAAAATAACAAGCATTTGCAATGCAATAGGTCTCGCATTTACGCGAGTTTAAGCTTTTGGCATTGTAAATGAAAATGTGTTTTATTTATGTTTTAAAAACCAAAACATAAATAAAAGGCATTGTAATTTACAATGCCAATAGCTCAAACTTGCATAAATGCGAGATCTATTTCATTGCAAATGGTAGGCATCACAGACAATGGGAGGGTGGGCGGGTGGGCGGGTGGGGGGAGGTGGAAGGGGGGAGAAGGCACGGACAACGGGAGGAAGGGGGTAAAGAAGGCACGACACCATCGAGTAAAGAAGGCACGGACAATGGGAGGGAGGGCGGGGTTGTAAATAAGGCACCAAAGCATGTCGTGCCTGCAGTAAGAGAAGCTGGATAAAGAAAATAGTGCTCACAGTCTAAATAACATGTACCATGTAACAACCAAAGTAAAGGGGCCAATCGCCATGGGAGGTGACAAATGAATAGGAGGCGGTACTAAGGTGGGACTAACAAACCTATTTACGAATCAGAAGCCAGCATTTAGGACGGACAATGGCACAAGCCAATGGCAAATATGGGCGGAGAGTGGGCGGGGCTTCTATTCCCTACTCCACTACAACAAGTCTCGCAGAGCAGCGCATGCGCGCTGGTTCTAGGCTTGACCTAAAAATGGCTTTCTCAATGCTTCCTCAGTCTTTCCTTTAGTACTGTTTGGATGGCAGATGCAGGGCAGCTTGAGCTCTTGGCTGTTTTTGCATGCCTGTTTGTGAAAGTTTAACATATAGTTGAAACTTGTTTGTCATTAGAAGATCTTGAATTGGCTAACACTAGGTTATAAATTTAAAGTAGTTTTGAACAGGGTGCTCCAAAATTTGTCTTGCCCAGAGTTCCAAACATTCTTAAGATGAAACTGCTTTAAGTATCAGATCTCTCTTTTAGCCCCGCCCTCCTCTTCTCCCACCAATCCTTTTTCCCTATCTCACGCTTCTCTACCTCTGTCTCATTATAAATCAATCTTAACTATCTCTCTGCCTTCTTTCTCTACTTACCTCTTCCCTTTTCTATCTCACCGTATGCTTCGTTCTGTGAAACTCAGCTTTCTCTTTTTATCTTTCCTTGTCTCTTCTACCTTGCCTATCTCTCCACCTCTTTTCTATTTCTACTGCTCTTCTGTCTCTACTGCATCTCTCTCGTTATACTGCTTTCATGACTTTTTTGGCCATTATTATGTTTCCAAACTCATTTTTCTTACTCAGCAGAACTGGGGGCACTGTTTAGCCAGAGTAGTTAATACATAAACAGAGAAGAGTCAGGACAAGGCAAGGAAAAGGATTAGGAAGATATGACCAGATGCCACTAGATGAATGATGACATTCCTCAGAGTGGTGCTCTGATTTTCATTAGTGCATCAGCAATACATTTAGTGAAGGGTTTATTTGTAATTGTAAGTTTCTATCAATTAAAGCTACTGTTTCAAGTGCTATCGGCCTATTGATATCATCTGCAATACAGTAAACGTCCAACAAGACACCATTGCCTCATCTTTCTTAGATTTGGAGTAACATGCTGGTTAGACATTGAATTTCATGAAAAATGTGTTGATGAAAAACACAAAAATATAGACATTTTGCAAAAAAGAATTTGCTCAATTGATGCTAGTCTTTTGTTACACTGTGGCTGGCAGATACTGTGCGGCTTGAATGTTCTGCTGTTTTTGTGTGCCCACTTTTTTGGGAGTTTAACTTATAATTCAATATTATTTGGCTTCATAAGGGCTTAAATTAGTTGACATGGATAAAAAATTAAAAATTGTTGCAAACAGGTATCCACAAAATATGTATTGCCCAAAGCCCCAAAAAGTCTTAGGATGAAACTGGCTTGCTAACAAGCAGAAGACTCACCTCACAGTCAAATGGGCACTCCAGGAATCACGAGGGCCTGTCATACTGCATTCCATCGTTCCTTCAAAATCTTGGTTTTGCTGCTCTCCTATGTAATCTGCAGGGGTCAAAATTAAGACTCTTCTGGAAAGAATTGCAGCACTTGTGCAAAAGGGAGCAGTTACCCGAGTTTCTCTCCTCCTGTTACTTATCCATCAATGAAAACAACACATATACGGGGCATATTTGCACTCCTACAATTTCAGTCTAAAAAGGACTTTAAAAACCTGGCCATATCTGATGTGTCAAATGCTGTGCAGTGTGCACTTGTACCAAATGGATTTCAGAGGAACACTCTATGCCGGTGAGGAACATGTTATAAATGCAAAGTGTTATTTCCATTGCCAATGTTTTAAAACTAAACCAAAACAAATCTATTTGTAGCATATTGATGTTATGCGCACTAGGGCCCTTGTGGTTCTGGGTGGACTCTGCACAGGAAATACCCATTATGCAGGGAGGTGTTAGGGTGTGGTTAATGGGAAGTATGATGTAATGTGCTGTGTGTGACTGTATGCTGAAGAATAAAGTAATTCTTGACCGCAGTTTCCATGTGGGGTAATTCATCTGCATGCTCCTGGGCTGGGGAAGACGCCAAAACTGGCGACAAGTAGGGGATACGTGCTTGAGAAGACAAGACTGCTCTCTCTGAGAGTTTGCAACGATACAACAAACTGCTTGTGCATGCCACGTGTGCCCAGAATCGATGCAGAGTGGTCTGCGACCAGCACATGTGAATTCAAAGCCCTGCACCAGCCCATACACAGCCGCAGAAGAAATTTAAATCCCTACAGAGGAGCATATTCAAAACTCCCGAGGTGGTTGACAGAGACACTGCACGATGCCCCAAATACAGTGCAACTAATCAACACAAATGGTGGCAGAAGTGAGCGTGAAATACAACGCAGCGGTATTCCTGAAGCCACCACACCTTTTGCCACTTCTAAGAATCAGAACATTGGTGCCAGGTGTGATGCATGGATCGAAACATACAATGACTACATAGATGCACTGGAGGAAGAAGGTGACAAGAAGATCATCAAATATTTGAAAAACCTTGCAGGTGATGGCATGAAAGAAGTGCTAAAGAAAATCTCACAGACCGATGTAAAATCACATCAAAAGGTAAAAGAAGCATTGGAGGCCAAGCTCATTCGAATGTCGAATGTTGATTATGGAAAGTGTACCTTCAACAAAGCATGACAACAGTTTGGTGAAACAATGGACGAGTTTGTTGAAAGACTTGATTCACTCATTAAACCTTGCAGGTTCTGTGACTTCACTGATGAATAAGCCATGCGCCTCACAGTCATTGATGGCTGCCTTTCAGATTCGTTTAGAAGGTGCATGCTGAAAGAAACACACAGTCTAGAGAAAATGCTGATGACTGCGAGAGCAGAAGAACGAGCTGACTGACAAGCTGCTGACATGGAAGTAGGAACGGCACACAATGAATCGGCATTTACCTTGAAAAGCAAGCACAAGCATAAACAAGGTACATGTAAGTCGATATCTTCAAAAAATACAAAGCTATACTTCCGATGCAGATTTTAGTTTCCCCATGAAGGTAAATGTCCGGCCATATGACAAGTCTGCAAAGGTTGTGGGATAGAGAACCATTTCCTAACTGTGTGCCAAGCTAAAGAAAAATCAAGTGAGTCACGACAGCTAGAAAAGATGGATGCGAGAACGTTCCAGAAGCATTCTCGCCATGCCCCTAAAACCAAAAAGCAACATCAACTATGTCAAGTAGAAACCAGGCAAAATAAATCATCGTCAAGCTCATTGCATAAAGATTCTTCAACGTCACTATTGAGTACCAGTGAAGAAGATGGGTGTGCACTGATATATACCAAAGGACGGTGTGCACATGTGGGGTTAGCTGCCTGTAAAGAAGCTCTCAGTTCAAAAAAGCTCTCCAAACAAAGTGACAAACTTCATTTGGACACTGTCCAAAAATCACATTGAAAGTGAATGATCACGCAATAACTTTCACATAGACAGTGGTGCACTGATTAATATCTTGCCAGTGGGAAAGTTCAACATCTCCTGTGCCTCGCCTCACTCCGTCAGGCACAAAGGTATATCCCTGGGCCGCTTCTGAGCCATTGCAAAGCCAAGGGTTGTTAACAGCGACAATGCGACACAAAAAGACATTTGTGCGAGCCACTGTTCATGTTCTACAAGGGACTGTGTCAAGTGTCTGTGTGCTCAGTTTTGCCACCGCTGCTAACATGGGGTTGATATCCCTCAAATACGACCTCTGTGCTCAGTCCCATCGTTGTTCCATGGCCTGGGAAAACTCAAGAAATTGAAAGTACAGCTTCATATTAATGAAGATAATCCCCATGTTGTTCATCGGCACTGTAGAGTTGCTTTTCATCTACAAGAAGACGTAGAGAAAGAGTTAGAAGCACTCTTAAAACATGACTTCATTGAACACTCCACAGGCCCTACACTATGGGTTTCACCTATAGCAGTAGTAGTACCAAAAAAGGAGAGTTTACGAGCAGTGCGCATTTGAGTTGATATGCGCCAGGCAAAGTAATTGAGAGGGAGAGACACTCTGGTCCACATATATCAGACATGATCATGCAATTGAATGGAGCCAAAGTGTTTTCCCGTCTTGACCTAAACAAAGGATGCCATCAACTCGAGTTGGAGGAGAATTGCAGGTTCATTACTACGTTTTCGACTCATGTTGGTTTGTTCAGCTATAAGATACTGAGTTTTGGAGTATCTTCGGCTGCTGAGATATTTTAGGATGTTATACGGTGAGAAATACAACCTGTTACATATGCTTTGAATTACAGTGATAACGTACTGGTTTTTGGGAGAACACAGAAAGAACACGACAAAGCCCTTACCCAAGTGTGCCAATTAATTGCTGATGCAGGTTTCACTCTGAATGCTGCACAGTGTGAGTTTCACAAATCCAAACTCCGGTTTTTTAGACACATATTCCCTGATGGGGGAATGACTCCAGAAACAGACAAGGGTCAAGCACTGTCATCCACTCCCCCCACCCCCCCAGGATGTTACCATGCTGCGATCCTTTTTAGGCATGGCCAATTATTGCTCAAGATATGTTTGCAACTTTGCTACAGCGAGGGCCCGATTGAGAAACTTGACAAATCGAAATGTACAGATTCAGTGGTCTCCAGAATGTGACCAGCGTTTCAAAGACATTAAACATGCGATTGAGAAGGCAACTGAAAGTGCCTACTTCGACCCCAAATTACATACCAAAATAATGCTTGATGCGAGCCCGGTAGGGTTAGGGGCAATCCTTGGTCAACAAAATGGCCATCAAAATGCTCAGAGACTCATTGTGGCCTATGCCAGTTGAAGCCTGTCTGAAACAGAACATGCTTACTCAGCCAGAGCAGGAGAGTCTGGCTGAGGTGTGGGCCTGCAAACATTTTCCTGTATTCCTCTATGGAAAATGATTCACAATCATCACAGATCCCCAGGCATTACTTACAATTTTAAAAATCCTAAGGCTAAGATGCACCCTTGCATTGAAAGGTGGGGGTTAGGACTGCAAGAGTACGACTATGAGAACTTGCACAAACCGGGGAAGTATCAAAACCGCTGCAGATTACTTTTCACGAGTGCAGCTGCCTTGTCACAGTTCGACCTCCAGGACAGCTGAAGAATATCTCAAGTTTATCGTGAGATCCAGCACACCAGTGGCTCTGTTGGTAGAACAAATCATTGCTGCCATCAATGCAGATAAAGACATGACCATAATCAAAGAACGTATTACCATGAAAACATGAAGGAGAGGTACCCGACCCCTTGCAGATGATTTAAAATTCCAAAAGTTTAAACATGTATGGGATGAGTTAGCAGTCACCCAAGAAGGCGTAATACTGCAAGGCTTCAGAATTGTCATACCTGGAAGCCTAAGACACCGGATCATCGAGCTGGCCCATGAAGAACACTATGGTTTCGTAGCCACCAAGACAGTCTTAAGAGATTGAGTGTAGTTCCCTTGACTAGATGAGCAAGTTGAAAAGGAGCTGAAGGCGTGCTAAATTTGCAATTGTTTGTCCCCCACGGTTATGCAGCATCCAGTGACAATGTCTGACCTTCCTGCCCATGTCTGGGAGAGGGTTGTATTAGACCTTTTTGGGCCTTTAGGAAATAGACGCCATCTCATGGTAGTTATAGATGATTATTCGCATTTTTCTTTGGTGGAAGACCTATCTTCGACAACCCATGACAAAGTCATAGAATGGCTTGATGACATCTTTGCAATGTGAGGTTATCACCCGAAATCCTCAGATCTGATAATGGCCCACCTTTTAATGGGAAAAAGTTCCAAGAATTTCTTGTCTGACTCAACGTCCAACACCGAAAGAGTACACCCCTCTGGCCCCAAGCCAATGGTGTAGTTGAACGATTCATGGGCAACTTCAAGAGGATCATTCAACGAGCATCCATGGAGGGAATTGATCTGAACCAAACCATATGCAAGGCCCTCCTGGTCTATTGATCAACTCCTCACTCCACAGCTGGTGAGAGTTCAGCCACATTGCTATTTAGGAGAGCCATCTGAACAAAACTACCTCAATGGACCCTGGATCGATCAGTGAATACTGACCAGGTTTGAGACACAGACGCGGCTCAAAAAAGGAAAATGAAAACATATGCAGATCAGCATCACCTTGCCCAGGAGACAGTCCTTGACAAAGGACACTCCGCCAGGTCATGGCGTGCAAGGGACATATGGTGACAGCACATCCTCCTGGACAAAACATCACTCGGGACACATCTCATTTTAAACACCTACCATGACACTTGTTGAGTCCTGAAACCATGTGTGGGGAGACTCCGCCTGCAGGTCTGGCTCATGCGCATGAGCCTTTGTCACTGTTGCCCAATCAGCGTGGACCTCAATCATCTCGGATCACCCGAGCTGGCAGACAAGTGCAAGCACCATGCCGACTCATTGAGGAAATGTGATTTTAGTGATGGCTGTCACTTTTTATTTAACAAAGGGAGAGATGAAGCATATTGACGTGATTCTCACTAGGACCCTCGTGGTTCTGGGTGGACTCTGGACAGGAAATACGTATTATGCAGGGAGTGTTAGGGTGTGGTTAATCGGAAGTATGATGCAATGTACAGTGTATGCTGAAGAATAAAGTAAGGCTTGACCGCAGCTCCTGTCTGGCGTAATGTATCTGCATGCTCCTGGGCTGGGGAAGCCACTATATTATTCATGAAACAGGAAGTCCTATAATATGCTTGCAGCTCGCACACACCAGCACACCAGGGAAGCGTGAGGGAAATGTGCGGACCATGGCATTAAAAAATGGCCTACCAAATAATCTGGTAAAATAGAGTAAACCTCTTAAAAACAGCTACAGCATAACCTGTCACATTAGTCATGCTACTTGAAGTGCGCACGTACTACCGTTTAAACCAAAAATTTCTCAACCTTCATACTCTTCAGGGTGAACCTGTCATGCTGTAATACCACGATTAATCTAAGTACTTGGTGTGTTTGTTTTATTGCAGCAAAGGATTAGCCACAAATTGCTAAATTATTCATGCATTTGTTTTTGCTTTGGAGCCAGTTATTAATATAAGCTGTGATGAGTATATACAAAATAGATAAATCCATTTTACACAAGTGAGAAGGGTACACGTTTAATGTCCTATTTCATAACAAATAATGCAAACATCATCCAGGGAACTTATTCTAGAAAGGTCACTAGTGTCTGGCATTCCCTTTTCAATGCACTAATTGCCTTTTGTAATGTGTGGGGGCAATTGGTTTATTTTTCATGAAATCTTATCTAAGGACCTACTGACCACAGTTGGTTTGCCTCTCTATTCGCCAGGGCACTAAGCTGTTAATAATTTTAGGAGGTGTGTGAGGCTGCGATTTCCCAACAAGCAGCGAGGTGTACCAGTGCTTAATTTGTAAAAAAAGTAAGTGCCAGGGCTTGCGACACCTATTGCCGTTGCCAGCTCTTTCAATGACAGTACCAACATAACTGCTAACCATCACACTGCTAGAGGTGTGATGATTCAGACTATTCCATGCCCGCAATGCTATAAGAATGGCTTGGGTGGCATTTATTAGACATTTTTACATTATATTGAACAAATAACTGTTCTTGTCCTGATCTCTAAATGAGAAATACACTGCCACCATGTGGCAGACTGTCAAAAGTCCTGGTGCTAACAATTAAGTGCTGGTACCAAGCACCGGCAACCACCGGCTCAAATTAAACACTTAGGGCCTGTTTCTGATGCGAGTTGGAAAGCTTCCCGACCGAATGGGTTTGAGAATGGTTTCCGACCGAATCGGATCGGGAGAGTCCAACTGACCGAGTGCGTTGCATCCGGATGCTTCCAGATACGATTTGGTTGGACTCCCATTGACTTCAATGGAACCTTTGTTCCGACCGAATGCATAGGTTCCCATTGAAGAAAGGGGTGGCTGGGGAAAATCAGGCACCCTGTGGCCAGCACCCCCTGGTGCCTGCCACATTGTGCATGGCTCGTAATGGGGGACACATGGGTACCCCCACGGGCCCAATTGGGAAGGCTCCGGGTGCAGGGGTCCCACTATAGGCCCCCAAAGTTTGATTCTGACTGCCGATTCGAGTCGGAAGGCACGATTCGGAAAGGCTGTCCAAATCCAGCATCATACTCGGTCGTTCGGAAACGCGGCCAGTAATGACGTACGATTCTGCCATTCCAAATGCCGTCGAGTTCGGTTTGGGATATTCCTAACGCCTATATCGCATCATACTCGGTCGGCAGGAAACCTTTCCGAGTCGGTCGGAAGGACACATTCCCGATCCCATTTGGACGGAGCAAATGCCGTTAGGAGGCCTTCCTAACCGCATCGGAATCAGGCCCTAAGTTGTGCCCAACTAAACAGGGTAGGGAGGACTGGCACGCTTGGACAATGATAATAGACAGGATTGGGGCTTAGTTTCCAGTTGTTTGGAAGAGTAAGGTCAGCCAGTGTAGAGATATTATGGACTATGCTGTCCACTCTAATCCGGTTCCTCCTCAGCGCAATGTAGGGCGTAGAGGCCCAGGAGAGCAGGCTAGCATCAGCCCATATCTAGCATCAGCAAACTAGGCTTAGAATGGGCAGTAAGAGTAGTCCTTTATGTAGCCCAAATTGCATCTGCATGAAGTATAAACACCTTTATAACAAACTGACAAGCACTGTTGGAAATTCAGACTGCCGTCAGACTAGTCACCAGAGATCTTACTCATGAACACTCACCGACAACCGAAACTCAGCTGGATGCCTAGAAGCGACTCTGTTCACATAAAAGAGACATATGTTGTATGAAATAACTACAGAAAAACAACATATGGAAAAATACAAATGCTCTTAGGGAATGCAAGATGAAGTTAAAATGTAATGTAAAAAGGGACTGCATCACTGTTATGGATTAGCTCAAGGCTTTCTACAGTCCTTGTTGGAAATCTGAGCATTGTTTTTGCCTGTAAAGGATGTGAATTTAGGACCTGATAGGGACCAATTGCAACGTTTTCAATTAATCCACATCTGATACCTGGCAGGACCCAACCTACTTAAATCTCTGCCGACGGCACATTCATGTGGAGTGAGTGGCTGGCAGCGTCAAGATCAGGCCTATGCCCTCGGCGCTGCCTGTATATCACACACATCTTCGTAGGTCCCCCTGCAATCCCAGGCACACTCTTACCAGATGTTTGGCTCCAGCTCAGCTCAAAGTCCTCTAAGAACCTTGATCCCAAAACAAGCTGAGTTTACATGTGGCGACTTCTTGACCCCATATTCTAACCTCATGCTCCAAGAATTGACAAAGCAATGACCTTTCATGTAAAATGGATGAGAGACAGAGATACTGTAGTAAATTAATTGAAGACACGTTCTTCGTACTGCTTTGTTAAGCTTTATTAGTGAGAGGCAGGCAATCACCCAACCGCAAGGGCCAGGTGCAATTACATACTCTCAACCGCTCAACCATGAAATGTTTAACATGTATTAGAACGTTGGAATGTGGAGCACTCCATTGAAGACAATGGAGTGCTCCGTGCTTTTACGGGCCGGTAAAGGCCCGCAAAGCAACATTCCAATGTTTTCACAAAGGCCTCTCGGAGCTCGAGATTTAAATCCCCTCGGGCTTCGGGATGCCTTTGTTTTATTTGTTAGAACATTCTGCCCTCTAGTGGCAGAATGTTCTAATAGCCTTATAGCCCTTCGTAGCTGGGCTATACCGGCTATTAAAGTCCCGCTCCCTTGTTAAAGGCCCTCGCCTTCGGATCGGGCCTTTAACGCTGGAGCGGGCCTTTAATAGCTGGTATAGCCCGCTACGGCGGGCTATAAGGCTATAATATGGAACTATAACTATGTCATCGCAGTCTCAGCCTGGCTGAGACTGCCTACTAATATTATAACATATCCATCTAGTTGCTGAATTGCATAATGTGAAGTGAGTCCCGGCATCCCCACTTGAACAAAATGTTTTATTCTAGTCAAATATTTTATTTCACCAAGACTCCTTTTTCTTTATTATCACAAATGATTGTGACTTCAAATGTGTGTAAATTGAGGAAGTGCGCTGTACAAAACACTCTTATGTTTAACAGATTACAATTTTGCTCCTTCTATAATAATTTAGGCCACATATTGAGTATGTATGGCAACTGACTTACATCCAATTATAGTAGTGGCATTATGTCAGGGCGGGGGAGGCATGAATGTTTCCAAGTTTAGTTTTTAAAACTATTACATTGATAAATGCCTCTCAATGCAGGGGTGTAATCTGAATAACTAAGATGAAACTCATCCGCATGCTAAAAAATATTTTTAAAAGCGAGTTTAGCACATTTTTACATGATGTTTGTTGTATGATTTACATGCCAAATATTTTCATGTATCTATTCGTGCGCAGGCTTTTAGAGCCATGTACAACCCTTGGCTCGGTTCTGACTCGACTCTCCCTGTTAATATGTTGCCTTGCCCACATCTACCGAGTCTGCAGCAACAGTGGCTAGATATCACTGTGGCTGCAGACAGCCGATCCGACTGACACTACCAGGCAAGACCAAATAAGTAATTATTAAGGGGGTGTCCCACCCCATAGCCCCCATAGACCCCCTGCAGCTACGCCCCTGCAGGACACAACATGCTACAAAGTTGTAACAAAATGACAAATACTAAATTGTAAAATATAAATAAATACTTAGAATATTTGAGAATGGAGTTATAACAAAATAACAAACAGTAAATTGTAAAATTATAAATAAATACTTAGATTAGTTGAGAATGGAGTAAGGAGCTAAGTGAAATCTGAAAAAATGAGCATAAAATATTTGTTGCAACGATGGTAAATTTTCACCAACATTTGCTATGCTGATCTTCCCAACATGGGGGGTTTCCCTCGGCCTCCCATTGCTCCTGCCCTGTGTCATCAACGCCATCGTATTACCATGCCATTCACCGAGGTAATGAGCTCTCGAGAAATAAGTGCACAAGTTGTAATTCCCTCATTATTCCACTGTTTGGTACTATACTAAACTGTTACTATGCATGTCGAACCTTATGTATTGTCAACCCAGCACAACTTCTTGATGCACCCACCAAAATCTACCGCAAGGGCACTGCTCGTGTTAGTTTTTGTCAACTTGCTCTGTGCGGGGGCAGCGTGCTCCTTGAATGGAGGTTGAGTTGGAGTTTAAGGTTCTTGATTTGTGGTAAGTGAGATTTTCCATAAAGCTTTGTGTGCAAGTTAATGGCCTGCCTGCCCTTGCTGGCAGAGAGCTTTTTATGTGGGTGACCTGTATTGATGTGAGTTCTACTTGACGTAGAAAATAGACATGAAAGGGCTATAAATTCGACAGAGATGTTCATTTATAATTTAAAGTATATTACATTGGGAGAGGAGCAAGCCGACCCAGCTGTCCCCGTTCTTTAGATGGAGTGTAAAATAGAAGGAGGCATGCAACAGAGGGACTTTGAACACTTAAATCCTGAAAAACACCAGCAGTGGCAAAGCCAATAGATCTCACCTTTGAGCCCTCTTCGCTCTGCCATTTCCCTTTGTTCATGCTGTACAGCTTCAGCCTTGCAGTGAGCAATGGAAGGGCACAAGAAAAAAGGCTATGCTGCATGGAAGAGACAAGCACAAGATGGGTAAGGCACGCCTTTCTAACAGGAAGCATTATATAAGATTGACAATAAAGGTAAGGTAAGAAATTGATGCAATGGCGTCCTAGAAGTGGGGCACTGAAATCTCATAGATTTCAATGCGCCACTTCTACGAGGCTTTTTGCGGGGGAACGCCCACCCTGCATACATTATACCTGGCGCAGGTATAATGTGGCACAGGGGTTTACAAAGTAACGCATCTGCCTAGATGCGTCGCTTTGTAAGTAGGGCGCAACATGGCGCATTTTTTACGCCACCGGTGCGTCACAAAAAGTGACACACCGGATGCGTAAAAGTGATGCAAGGGCTCATAAATAAGTCCCTGAGTTCTTGGTAAGCTGACTTTTGAGCTTTCTTAACCACACACCTTTGCTGTCTAGAAGGCTCGACCTAAAAATTACACTAGTATAGAGTGCATTTTCCTACCTGTCCAATAAGAAGGCCTGGTCTTCTTTTACTGTTGAT
Organism: Calotriton arnoldi; assembly: GCA_963921515.1. Classification (NCBI taxonomy): domain Eukaryota; kingdom Metazoa; phylum Chordata; class Amphibia; order Caudata; family Salamandridae; genus Calotriton; species Calotriton arnoldi. The sequence continues at coordinate 39,599 of CAWUFW010018546.1, forward strand.
TTACAGACTTCAACCAAGGGCCGGCAGTGCTTTACCTACAAGTTGTTGGCAGGGGTTTCTGTAAATTTGCATGTTATACAGATTCCAATTTTTAGATACATTAAACATGGTGCGCCGGTACATTATCAGTAGATATGCCTTTATGAAGACTTGTTTGCCAAAATGTTTTCATTTTGTCATCTTTAAACTTGCAGCAATGTTTCCGTATGCTACAAAAGGAAATGTGGTTCTGCATTACAGAATAACAAGTCATCGAAGAGTTATCAAAGGGGCACCAGGAAGCACAGCATTTACTATGACATTACTGGGATCTTACAATTGCTACATGAAACCATGTCCCTCAGGTATTATCTTTTCAGTTATATCCACCTTCCTAGTAACCTAAGAATGTTTGCTTTATTAAGTTCTGGCTTGTGACCAAGAGCCACTTTATAGCACTGATAGCAGTTTTTAAGGAATGGATTGAGAAAACCAATCCTTTCCTAAACGATGTAAAGTCAAAGGCAACAAAGAATCAAAGATTGCCATTGCAAATCAGATCTAATCTTCTGTGGGGATCAAGTGGCAGTCGGTGGGGCCCGACCCTTTTCAGAGAAGTGAGTAGTCCTTGTGGGTTAGTTTAGAGGTGTGCAAAATGTCACTTGTGTTCTCATGTTCTATGTCTGTGGTACATTTTCACTGCAAATGGTGCATTTGAGGTACATTTTTATTGCAAAAGGAAAGCACTTATGCAAAGTGGCTTAATGGCATAATTTCGGTAATTCCGCATAGCAAGTATAACACAAAATTCCCAAAATTATGTGATTTATGCTGACATAATTTAAATTTCACCCAGGTCTAATTTTAAGATGAGACGGAAAGTCCTCTTTGAAGAGGATTAACTTTCTGAATGTTTTTCCAGCGTACTGTCACAATTAGTTCATCTCTCACATATGGGCACCAAGCATTTCCAGAAGTAAACACCCAGAATTTGGATTCATGGGTCTTGCTGTGTATTTGTATTTATGTGAACAGGCTTGCCTTGCTACATTCCTGGCTACAGCTAAGCATGTAGTTTAGGAACATTTTGGACCATTGCCCATTCACACTTTGAAGGAGGTGTTAAGAAGTTTAAACTTAATTCTGTAAACCACCCTGAGACATTGTAGGTTGATAAGGGTTGCAGTGTTATAAAAAGATTTCATTGAGTGTAAACAGAGTATAGCTGCTGAGTTATGCAGCCTCTGGAGTTTCAAAATATCTAACTGTAGACCTCTGGCACAGGCTATGTCACAGTTATCTGGTCTCAATCGGGCAATACTCTGCTAACTTAAATATACTGTTATATCTGAAGCTGCAGGATGATCCGTCTCCGCAATATGAAAATTAAGTTGGTTGCTTTTCAGAAGCCCTCTGAAAGGTGGGTGATATTGCTGCCCTCTCATATAAAACAGATTTTAAAGAAAGTTCTGAATTCCAGCATGAGCCTGTGCTGAAGTTCTAGATACACTGAGAATCCCTGGCTGACCTTAGACTCTCTGAAGGTATTGAGGACTCAAATGCCACACCAAAGAAAGAAGTGGAAAATGGGGACGAGGAAGAGAAGACACAGGAGCAGTTGCTGAGGTTTTGTGTTGTCTAGAATACTTTGCATGGACTCACATATGTTAGTAGTCTGATATGTGGCACTGAGACCAAACATCAGGAAACCAGCATTTATCTTCAGGATGCCAAAGAACAGAAAACTCAAACTCAGCAACAGATGAGTGGTAGGACAGACAAAATATAAACAAGATAAGTTAACAAGTCTTGAAGGGAAAGGTGAAGGACTAACCTGAGGGGGAACTGGGAGAAAGAAAAACAACAAATGTGGCTGGATGAATGGTTAAGTGTACAAAGTGAGAGAAAGCAAGAAGTCAATAAAATCGTGAACGGTTGGCAGGCATGGGAACATTTGCAGTGCTAGTAAGTAAATATTCTGCAACTGTAAAACTGATGTAGACCTCTCATCCAAGGTTTTTGGCCAAAATATTGAGTTTTAAATATTGTGTTTCCAGATTACCAATGAGAGAATATGGTGGTGTTAAAAATTTCATCAACAGGAATAATGCAGGCAAGATAATTGTTTTTAGTGTTGCTAAAAATATAGGCCCTCATGATGATGACGGGCGGAAAACCATCCGACAGCTCGTCAGAAGCTTTCCGCCCGACATCATAGGCTTCCGTCCGACCGCCATATTATGAAACTGGTGGTTGGAGGGAAATCCGCGGAGGAATTCTGCTCTTCTTCCGACGGGCTCACGGAGCCCGTCAGGGCAGCGAGTGGAATTGTAATCCCAAAATGGCAGTGGAGCCCGCTGTCGAGATTACAACATCGCTTTCCAGCTGCCCAGTCATGGCGGTCTACCAGCCATGAAAAGGCAGGCAGAAAGTGACTTTGGGTGCCCCTAGCAGGGCCCCTTTCTCCCCTGGCCCTCCGCTATGGGGCTTGGGGGGCACCTGTGGTGCCCCCCTAAACATCCCTGCACCGTGTGGCAGGCACTGCATGGTGCCTGCCACACAGTGCAGGGATGTTTTAAAACATACATTTTTCCATTGCAGCTTGGGTTGTGGCCCTTTTCCAGTCGCTGCACAAGCTGCAATAGAAAAATGGATGTTTCCAACTGCCCACAGGGCAGTTGCATCCTAATACTGTGGGTGGAACCGCCAACTAATAGTCGGGTGGATTCCATCCTGCTACGGTGTCAGTCGGGACATCATAATAGGGCCCATAGTTGTTAGACATTTTTCAAGTGGTTTTATTGAAAAATGTTTAGTAATTTTATTTAATGTAGTTGGTTTTTTAAGATTTAAGAATTTATAATTAATATTTTTTCTTGATATTTTATGTTAATACTTTTTAAGTTATTTGTTTCAAGTAGCAAGATGTAGAGTTTATAGGGGAAAAGGTTGGGGAGATTATTAAAATATATATAAAAATAAAGTTTAATACTAACCTAATTAAAGAAAAAAACACATTTAATATATGTGAATATGCTATAGATTGTGTTTTTTAAGTATGAAATGTTTATATACTAATCTCATTATTTAAAAAAAAAAACAATATATTACCCTTTTAAAATGTTAATTGTGTTAAGAATATTAAAATGGAAAAGTAGTTTAAAATGTAATATGAATTGAATTTGTTTTTTAAATGTTAACAAAAATAATAAATATTTATATTTTTTATCTTTTAATGTAATACTATAGTGTTAGATGTATTTTATAGATATTGTAAAAAGATTTTTTATATTGTTAAATTTTATATTTTCTCTAAACATTTTTGATTATCTGCATATGTACATTTAAAATAAAAACTATCTATTATTATAACATATATCTGAAAAATAATGAGTTATATTTATTTTGCTTTCTACATTTTAGATCTATGTAACTTATATGGTATTGAAATATCAGTGTATTATACATTTTTACATTTAGTACATATTAGATTGCTTATACAGTATTTAAACATTTTAAAGTCCAACACCTTCTCCAATGTAGCTTAGTGTTGAGTGGGAACAGTAAATGTCATGCCTTTAATGTCCAACACCTTCCCCAAAGTATCTTAGTTTTGAGTGGGAATAGTAAGTATAACTCCTTTATTCTCATATGTCTTCCCAGATGTAGCTTTGATTGGAGTGATAATAGTAAATGTAACCCCTTCAATGCCCAACTCCTTCCCTAATGTAGCTTTAATTGGAGTGGGAATAGTAAATGTAACCCCTTCAATGTCCAACACATTCCCTAATGTAGCTTAGATTGGATTAGGAATAGTAAATGCAACCCCTTCAACATCCCACACCTTCCTCAATGCACATTACTATGGAGTAGGAGTAGTAAATCTTACCCTTTTACTACTAAACACCTTCCCCAAAGTAGCTTAGATTGGAGTGGGGACAGGAAATGCAACACCTTCAATGCCCTACCCCTTCCACAATGTAGCTTAATTCGAAGTGGATATAGTAAGTCTAAGACTTCAATGTTCAGCATTTCCCCAATTGTAGTTTTGTTTGGAGTGGCAATAGTTAATGTTGGGTCATCCCTTCTGGCTTCCAACAGGCTCCAGGAGCCCGTTGGCCAGTCGGAAGCCAGCCAGTAATCTCAAGGCCTGGCCTTTCCGCCCTTGAGATTACGATGCATGGTTTCCAGCATGGATTCCATGCCAGCCTGTCCGAAATGGAAACCATGTTGGAAAGCGTGTTTGGGGGCACCCAGCAGGGCCCACTTGTGTGTGCAGCCACCGGGTGGGGGCCATAGGTTCCCCCCTATTGATCCCTGCACCCTGTGGCAGGCACCTTGAGGAGCCTGCGATGGGGTGCAGAAATGAACCAAACCTCTCATTTCCCTAAGGAAGCATGTACTACGCCTGGTTTACAGCCGTAATGCATGCTCCCATAGGGGAAATGTAGGAATGCAACCGAACAGTGTTCTGATTAGGTGTAAATGTTACTTATCCTAATTAGGCGGTAGGGACCACCGACCGGGTGTCAGTCGGTCCCAGGACCGAGTCCGACATCGAAATCGGCCCCCAAGACTTTTGTACATTTTATTTCAGGTGCCATTTTTTTCACCACTAACTCTATTTTTTAGTCTATTGCCTGTTATCTATATATATTCCCTACTACTGCTCTACAGAGCAGATAAAACGGCTTTTAAGTTGCTTTATGGTGTTCTGGGGGTAGATGGTGTGAGTTAGGTGGTAGTATATGCAGAGCAGTGTATTGTTTTGCAGTGGTTGTATAGTGTTGTGTTAGGTTGTATTTAGGATTTACATAATATACTTCAGTAGGCCTCAATAAAGAATGTGTAGAATAGGGTATTTTACTAGTTTATTATATTATGTGACTACTGTTGTTTAATTAATGTCATGTTGTTTGTAATTTATTTGGGGTATTTGTTATTTGTGAGTGGGTACGTTGTGCTTTTTACATGTTTTTCACCCTGGTGAAAGCCTCTTCTCATTTCTGAAAGTGTTTTTTAAGAAAAGGAAATTATATGTTTTATATTTTAACCAAGATTACTTTTTATTTTCCTTTCATGTTTCAAAAATTGGTTCTTGAATTCACATTGTTGTATTTTTTATGGCTTCCAAACACTAAGGATTATTCTATTGATATGTTTCTTCTATTTCATTTCGAGGGTATTTTTGAAAATGTGTGTGGATTTGTTTTATGAGGAGTGAATGAAGATCATGGCCATCAGCTACACAACTATAAGGTATGTTTATTTTTCTTTTGTGGGTGGGAAATGTTTGTTTCTTTTACGAGTATTTATTTGAATGTTTTCTTATATTTATTGTGTTATTTTTTGTCTGCTTTTCTATCAACGTTTTTAAACATAGGAGAAAAATGATCCAAGATCTACATTAAGCTGTATTTTGTGGGAAACGATAAGTGACCCAAGAAATACTGCAGGCCATGATTTTTTTGATTTGGCCCTAACATCTTCAAGGCAGAGGAGCTTTGGGCCTTACCCCTCTCTCAAACTGCATTCAAAAGAGTCATAAATGGGACAGGCAAGATGGCGGCCGCTTAGAGGCCGTGCGTAGCACTAGCGATGTCACCCTGGGTTAAGTTACGAAGTAAAGACCCCTATAGGCCCATGGAATGTAGTTAACTGCCTAAAAAGGGACTCGGAAAAATACCTCTCAGATTACCCTATGCTGGGATCACGGAACCCCCGTAAAAGACTTTGCGCACTGGTTACAAGAATCGGGCTCCGGATCATGAGGTGCTCTATCTCCAAGGTTCTCTCTCACCTGGCGAGCCGGGGGTCCTGGAGTAGCGGAGGAATGCCGCCGAAATTGGCGGCGAATGCCGCAGGCTCTAAAACAGCAGCAGCAATGCGAAAGTTACGTGGCGAGCCGCCCGCGAGCTCAGCGTTGCTGGAGCAGAGCAACACGGAACAGACACCAAACGACCTGCAGCAGTCACGCACGCCGGAGCAGCCGAGGAGGGGGAGAGGTGGGGCATCTGGAAAGAATCGTCCAGCTGGCCCCTCGGTAGCTGACATGTTGATGCGTGGCAAGGAGCAGCATACGGAGGCAGCAGGGCTGGCAGCAGCTCCTATAGCAGTTCTGAATACAGAGAAAAATGCCAGAAGGAAACAGAATGAGGAGGTGAACCCGGGTAGACCTATTGAAGTATCTCAGAGCCTGAAATCTAACTTGGTCGCTGGGGACCCTAACGATACTGTTCCATCTGCTGCAGAGCCCCCTGTAGTGACAGTGATACCGGTCATGAGGGGAACGTCCCTCCGGGAGATAAGGTGGTTGGGCGGCACAGTAGATCTCCCTGATGTATCACGGGCCCCCCCGGGGGGCCACAGAATACAGAAGTAAACAGCAAGACCGTTGATACTTTGAATATGGCCTCTATCTCTGAAGGAGTAACAGATGGTAGGGGGCTACAGCAACCTGCCCCAATATCGGGAGTAGTGATGCAATGTGGGGAGTGGATCTTCTAGGGGATAAGGACAGACCTGATCTGGATAAGGATAAAGAGCCCAGTGACTGTTTTTTTTCTGTCTCTGAAGGGGCTGAATGGTCTGATGACGATCGGAGTTCATCAGTAGGGGGCAGTAACTTGGACTCAGACCTGGAGGATAGTGATCTAGATCTCCCCACAATAACCAAGAAGTCTAATGTGCAGTCAGACGTACAAGGCATACAAGGTCGAGGAAGAAAGGACCTGAGATGGGATTACTCATCCGCTACCCCGCTTTCTGGTAAACCCCCCTCGGTAGCTGATACCACCCCCCCTATACTGGAGGTTATACACCAGGCTATCCTCTCCCACAGGGAAGAAACGCGTCAGGACAGTCGTAAGGCGCAGGCCGCCATGAGAAAAATGCAAGGGGTCGTCAGGAAGCTCTCCAAGGCATGTTTTAATGTAGGTGAGAGAGTGACGAACCTGGAGGAAAGAATAGTTGCGACTGAGGCAGAAGCAGCCAGCGCATCAACCCAGGTGGAGGCTCAAAGCTCACAGATCAAGGACATCCAGTGGAAGCTGGAGGAATTCGAGAACAGGCAGAGGAGGAATAACCTTAGGATATTGGGGTGCCAGAGGCAGTGGAAGGGTCGGACGCTAGGGTATACATAGTCGAACTGTTTAAGTCCGCCTTTCCCGAGCTGACAGAATGGAACTGGACTGCGGAAATCCAAAGAGTACATCGCATTCCGTTTAAACGACGTGTCCCAGCTAGAGAGGGGGACAAACCGCGAGCAATTCTGGTGTTTCTAGGGAATTTTCTATTGCGGCAGGCTATTTCAGAAAAGGCCAGACCAGAAACTAAGAGATCTAGTGGGGGGGTCTCATTTTTTGTTCGCCCTGACTTCTGCCATTCAACGGTAGAGAGACGCTGGAGGCTGAGACAGCTAATAAAACCATTCCAGGAAAAGAACATCCAGGTTTATCTGATTAACCCGGCACAACTCAAGGTGATCCATGGGGACAGACACTCTATTTTTCTTCTGAGATAAAAGCCAGAGAATATTTGGACGTTGTGGACAAATAAAGCTTGGGTGTGAATTGAAGAAAGGGTGAGGGAAAAAGAAGAAGGAAAAGAGAGGGGGAAAGGGAAAAGAAAAAAAAGAAAAAAAAATCTGGTTTTTGAGGTTCTACGGCTTAACGGTAGGATGGTTGAAGGGGGTGTTAAGAATCTTAGAATCATACATACCTCATACATACTTCGGTTTCTGTTTTTTTTTCTTCCCCGATCTGATTGGTGTGTAAGGTTATGTTTGATAGGATTAAGGGGGTAAGAGGAAGTTATGGTAGGTAGTTTAGAAGGACCCAGGTTGCTAATGCTACATACATCACATGCACATACCTAGGTCTGAGCACCTCACAAGGTTGGTGGGAATGGGGGAGGAGGGGGGTGGATGGGGGTTGGATGGGGTGGAGGGGGCAGAGAGGGGTGGGAAGGATGGGGGAAAGCTGAAAAGAGGAAAAGTACCTGGTGCTATGTTTTTGTGATTGTTTTGGTGATTTAGGGCTTGTGGTATTTAAACAGAGGATTGGGCTGGTTCAGAAGAGAAATGCTATCTCAGTAGGGCTAAATGGGGAAACTTAAGATATGTACTCTTAATATTGGGGGTTTAAATAATTGGAGGAAGAGGCAAATGATGGGGTATTTTGTAAGGTCGAACCATATCGATGTTTTATGCTTACAGGAGACCCATCTACCATGGGCAAAAAAACATTTATTAAGGATAAGTGGTTTTGAGTTGCTGGCCTGCTCCTCACAGACATCTACAGTTAGAGGGGTGGCAATACTGGCTAGATCCACGTTGGGAGGGGCTAAGCGTCATCTGGTAGATTCCCATGGGAGGTGGGCACTGGTTGAACATGATCTAAGGTTTACAATATGTACAATTTATGGCTCCAATCAGGATGACCCGGAGATATTTGAACGTCTTGAAGTTGAATTATTGAACTGGCCGAGACCTATTATAGTATGCGGAGATTTGAATATCTCTGCTGATTTTATAAATAATACTGCTTATGTAGGCCGTAAGCCCAGGGTATTTCGAGCAGTGACCTCAGTATGGGAATCACATGGTTTGGTAGATGTCTGGGGATGTAAGGAGCCTAATGACCCGGGTTTCACATATTACTCATGCCCCTTCAAGAAATATACGAAGTTGGACTATTTTCTGATCTCTGCATCAGAATTAGAGAAAGTTAGTATTATTAAACTCCCGAAAGTGCTGTCTGATCATTAATGCTGGAGTATGAGATAGATACTTTAAATAAAAAGCACTCAAGGTGGACTTTCGAGAGGAAGCTTTTAGCTGACCCCAAATTTTTAGAGCATCTGAGGAACTGGACCCAAGATTATTTTGATGTGAATCGCTTTAGCTCATCCAGAAATAATGTCTGGGACGCGTTCAAGGCAGCCTTGAGAGGCGAGACGATCAGCTTCTCGGCTAGGCTAAAGCAAGAGGCTCGCCGAGAAAATGAGAGATTGGTCTGCCAACTAGTAGAGGCAGAGGAACAACATATAAAGGATATTGGGCAAGGGTGCGAGGCCGCAGGGAGCCAACAAAAGATTCTTATTATAAAAGCAGAGCTGCATAAGTGGTTAGCCCAGAAAGCTGCAGATGAGTATCATACACACAGGGGCAAGATGTATGAGACGGGAGAGCAGGCGGGCAAGCTATTAGCACTCCGGATTAGGCAAGAAAGCAGCAGAAATATAATATCAAAAATACAAGAGGGGGTTCAGGACTATACGGAGCCAGCCGATATATTGGAAGTTTTTAAAAACTTCTATCAAACATTGTATAAAGAAGTGGGTGGTCCAGAGGGTGTTAGTCTAGGGTTTGAAGATATAGGCCCCCAGCTGGATAATTTGGATAAAGAAATGTTGGATAATGATCTGGTAATAGAGGAAGTGGTAGAAGCATTGCAGGAGTTTGCAGCAGGAAAGGCTGCGGGGCCGGATAGTATACCACTTGAAGTATATAAGAGTATCCAGAACGAGATTGCCCCAATGTTACTGGATTTATTTAATGGTATAATATGTTCCGGTCAAATCCCTGAATCTTGGAAGGAAACAAATATTATTGTGTTCCACAAGAAAGGGAAGCCTAAGGAGAACCCCGGTTCATATCGTCCAATATCCCTCATCAATACGGACACCAAGATCTATGCCAAGGTTCTGGCTAGAAGGCTGGGAAGGGTCATAGGCGGTCTGGTATCCCCGTGGCAGCATGGGTTTATCCCAGGTCGAGGGACAACTGACCACCTCAGGCGGGCCATTACACTTTTTGATGTGCAAGCTGCCACGGGGGGCGGATGGCCATGATCCTTCTAGACGCAGAAAAGGCCTTTGATCGCGTCACGTGGAAGAATTTGTGGGGGATATTGGAACAAAGGGGCTTCTGCCCTAAAATAATGGGGGCTATCAGGGCCATGTATTCTGATCCAAAGGCCAGAATCCAGATAATGGGAGGCAGCTCGGAAAAAGTGCATATTTCTAGAGGGACACGCCAGGTTGTCCCTGTTCACCAATTCTCTTCGCCCTGTACATAGACCCGCTGGTACGGAAATTATTAGGATGCAATGAAATTAAACCAGTAGTTTTTAATCGATTTGAGACTAAATTGCTGGCATATGCCGACGATCTGGCCATAATTACGACGGAACCAGATACGGCACTGATAGCTATTACAGGGATTGACAGCGAATTTGGACAATGTACGGGGTATCTGCTGAACGAAAGTAAAACTCAGATAATTTGTACTAAAAATATTAGAAGGCAGGATGTAAGGTATTCTGATTCAGTGGTTTATTTGGGAGTTAGGATATGCTCGGCAACAGATACCACTATAAAAGATAACTTTACCCCACTCCTAAAAACAATGGCAACTGACCTTAAAAGAATAGATGCCTTACATCTGTCTGTAATAGGGAGAGCAAATGTACTCAAAATGACCATGCTCCCCTAGGTACTATATCTCTTTCGCTCTATCCCGTTTATGATTGAGGAAGGCCTAATAAAGTCAATAGAGGCAGTTTTTATGAATTTTATCTGGCAATATGGTAAAATCAGGCGCTCCATGAGATATTTGTCTCTCCCACAAGAAAAAGGAGGGCTTGCAATCCCTAATATTAGATTTTACCATTGGGCCTGTTTGTTAAGTCAGATGGCGATTTTATTTGATTCAGCCTCAAACTTATCGGATACTCCACTCGGTAATAATAACCCTCGCTCCATCTTTGAATTACTACTGGGTAGAGAAGCTCTGGGGCTTCTGCTTCGGAAAACCGAGAGGCGTTACTATAAGAAAATGCGGTACAAGGTTTTAGATGGTGTTTGGGAGGTTTGGAAACAGGTGCAAAAAGCTCTAACAATCCCTAAAATTAGCTACTATACACCGGTTTGGAACTGCAGTATGTTTCCTCAATTTAGTAATGATAGGATATGGAGGCTCTGGGAGCAGCAAGGAATTAAAAGAATAGGTGATATATATGAGGGGGGTAGTTTGATGAGATTCGAGGATATTCAGCAGAGATTTGGTATCCCGGATAATTTAGGCTTTAAGTTTTTCAGATCCAGGATACTCTGAAGGGCATCAGACCACGGATTATCCCTGGGGGTAGAATTGATATATTGGATTATCTATTAGGTGGTGGAACTAGGATTAAAATGATATATAGGTCTCTGTTATCGGGGACTCAGGATGATTTGGAGAAATTTGAAGCTGCATGGGCAACGAAACTTGGGGACCCGGATGTTGACATAGATAAAGCATTGCAACTCGCGGGGAAACTTTTTCGCTCCACGAATTTGAGAGCCCAACACTATAAGACCCTTTTTAACTTATATTTTACACCAGCTAAATTATTTATGTGGGGTAAAAGGAGGACGATAGATGTCCGCGGTGTTTGGAAGGCCCTGCTGACTTGCTGCATATGTTCTATCATTGTAGTAAATTAAGTGCAATTCAAGGAGAAATTGGGAAATTTTGGGAGGGGCTGCTAGGAGTTAAGATCACCCTATCCCCTACCCTAATGATAATGGGATTTGATAGTAACTTGAGGCTCAATAAAGAAAAAGAAGCATTTGTATTTATATCTGTGGCGGTCCTCCGGATATTACTTGCGGCAGGATGGAAGGTTACTGTAGCACCATCCTTCCAGATGTGGGTGGCTAGACTCCTCGGGATTCATAATATTGAATACTCCCTATATATGCATCGGGGCAGGAAAATGAGGGAATTAGGAATGATTATTTGGGCTCCCATGAAGCGGTGGAGGGACTGCCGTTGGGAAGAAGCTCTTGAGTGAGATTCCCTATATCTTTTTTCCATATTTATTAGTCCTGATGGGTGATGGATGGTTATTTTTATCTCTGTATGGACGAATCAGCCCAGTTTTCCTATGTAATAATGAAATATTTTCTAATTTTTATCTGTTTTAGAAACTTATGCCCGAATTTATTTATTGTATAATGTATTGTATGATGTATGTATAGTGGATTCTTAGTAATACTGTAATGTAATCTGTATTTATTATTAAGTATACCAGGTATTTTTCTCACAATAAAAAAAAGGAAAAAAAAAAAAAAGAGTCATAAATGGAATGGGGAAAAATATTTCATACCTAAAGGATAAAGATGCACTGTCTAAAAGAGCTCATGCATGGGCGGTAATTGGAACATATGGTCCCGTTAAATTTCAATAATACTTAGGGTGGCGGAACGGTCTAAAGCCAAAATTAAAGCTGCTGCTACCGACTTGGTGATCTGCAAACTCAATTTAATTCACCCATCTGGAGGAGATTATCTGAAGAGTCTTCATGCTGACTTTGTAACTATTTTAAGGAAGATATTTGTCACATTGTTTGCACCTGCCCAGTCCTAATGGCAGAGCATAAAGGACTGTTGAGACAGATTGTTTTTAGAAATGGTATACGTACATGTTGGCAAGCAGATAACGTATGCCACTAAGGTGAGTTTGAGAATTTATGGGAAATTCCTGAAGTTCATGCCTATTGCTTAGTCAAAACTAGCAAAGTTTGAGTTATAATGGTAATTGTTGCTGGTACATCTAGGGCGCATGAGATGTCTATGTGCCCATTTTAATTGTGTTTAAAAAATGACATAAATTGGTGGCCTAATCAAGCTTAAATTTGATTGGTTTCAGCTTCAATTGTAACTGTTCACAGTTATGCTCAACTGATTATGCTAAAATAGGAAGTTTTTATTTGTAGTTCTGCTATTTAAGAATAGTACTAACGAAGTAGGAAATTTATGAAAGGCACGTAGCACTTTGTTTTGACTGTTTTGCACAAACTAGACATTTATGGTTACAATATCGCCTGTTGGGACATTTTAAATGCAATTATATTAAATTGGAACAAGGTTCATGCTCTGTAATACTGGATATTAATGCACTCTTTTTCCAAACTTATTGGGCATAGTTAGCAGGCTTATATTCTACAGTTGGTAGTTTAAAGATGTGGATCATTATTATGTGTCATATGACTCAGGTTAAGTGATTTCTTTTGATGAAGTACATCCTGGATAATCCAATGGATTGATCACAGATGTTATGTGTTATTTATTGGGTGACCTTTTATCTGATGATTATATGTTGTATTGTAGTTTTGATTAACTGAACAATATAGTCTTACTTACTGGCAACTTGTGCAACAATAGAGTGACACTAGTACACAATATGTTTATGGCAATATTAGTGTAATTTGATATTGTTGTTCCCACTCCCATGGTGATTAGTGGTCTAGTGCTCCTCATATACCTTGCCCAGTGTTCCGCAGTATCCAGTCACTTCTGGGTCTGAATCGCATGTTTCTATGACTGAAGCAAGGAGTGATCTCTGTGTTGTGACTGCACACCAGGGATCTGAGCAGGTCTAAAAGTGTATACCTGTCTCTGTGACCCATTGCCAACTCAATCATATCCTGAAATCCTGACGCACTGGTACAAAAGCATTAAGGGAAAGTAATCCTATTCTGTGAAAGCCCAGGTGGTCAATGTTCTGTTGAAGGTGGAGCCGCTCAGCACAGTAGCAGCCCATTTATTTACAGCATAAAAGTACCAAGCTCATCCTCAGTAGAGGCCACTGTCAGTGAATCCACTGTATTTGGGTAATTGTGGGTAAGATGTTACCTCCTAAGCTCTCCATCATTGCCTGAATGTTAAAAGCTTGCACTGCAGTATCTACCAAACATTCTGTTGGCTCACTACTTGGGATCCAGGTTACAGGCAAATCAGAGTAGAATCTGCCAATTACCTTGTTTGATCCACTGCTTTCATTGTGTTCCTTGAGGGTGAGGGTAAAATTGGCATTCAGTCAAACTTGGGGTTCAAAGCCCTCAAGTTTCATATTATTGAGCTTGGTTTGCACTGTTTCTTGTTCTTGACAAATAACAGGAATTTAGCCTTAAATATTTAGCATTCTTTGTTAAAAATATTCCTTATAAAGATAAAAAGGGAGGGGCGTGGCCAAGAAGGCGAACGGGTAAAACGTCCTTTTCCCGTCTCCCCATCCCCACCGACGGCCCGGTTGTCTATCCTGACAAGCCAGCTCTGCAAAGGCCGGATGGGGCTACCAAGACACCGATGACCTCTGTGCGTTCCCTCTGTCCCTGTTTCACTGCGGATCCACAGTGGGCTGTCGCCTGGGTCGGGCGCCCGCGATCCGGGCCTGGGACACAGAGCGCAGCCTGCGCTCAGCCCTGGGGCGTGCCTATGAGAGATCTACGTGGAGAGGTGCACTGACCCAGAGCATCTGCGACAGCCCTATAGAGCAAGAGTCAGACAGCTGCGGGCAGCCTGCAGCAATGAAGTTGACCACTGTCCGTGGTGTGACCATCGCTGGCCTGGAGCACAGCCAGGGCCCGGGTGTGCTCGGGAGCTGTGGCCTGCGAGGCCCCGAGAGCAAGGTCGATCTGAGGGTGCCGCGCCAAGCCTGCCAGAGCAGGAACCCGCTGCACTCCTGTTCCGGCTTGTGACAACCTCGCTCAACGGTCCTTGTGGGAAGACACGCACAGGGATCGAAAGGAGCTGTACCAACTGGGCCCTCATCAAGTGACGGTGAAGAGAGGTGAGAGATAGGCCGAGCTTGAAGCAGGCGCACCACTGAACCCATATAAGAGACCAGGACTATGGCGAATTGAGGCGCACCTAAATTCCCTCCAGGAGCTGGAGCACCGCCCCTGAACCAGGGCAACCAGTGATAGGGGCCCGCAGGAGAGGGGCACCACTACAGAACTGGCGCTCCCTCAGCAAAGAGCCCAGCCTCTGGGGGAAACCAGACCACTGTCATAACAACACTCTGGGATCCTGAAGCTGCCGCAATCCCACCTCTAGTTACCAAGGCTGCACACGCAGAGAGGAGACCAGGTCGGCAGCTTTACCTCCTGAGGGGAGACCTGGCCCCAGCAGAATCCATCCCCTGCGGTGCCGGGCCCTCGAAGTGGCCCGACCTGCAGCTTGCTGTCCTTGAGACCTGACCCCACACTCCATGGTCTGTGAACTCGTCTGGAGGCTGAGGGGGAGGCGCACAGGCGAGGGGCCCTCACAGCAACTTGGGACCTCCAACCTGACCTGCCAACAGGGAAGGATGGCGACAACCCATACTAAGAAGGACCGCACCATCAAGAAAATGCTTTCTGGGCCATCCTGGGGCCCTGCAGGGGAACCGCCTGCCCCCCCATAACCGCTGAGATCCCAGAAGCTAGCTAAGGAGGAGGAACCAGTCACCCGATCCTTCATTGAATCTCTATTCATGTCTCTCAAGGATGACCTGCAGTCAGTCAATCAGGACTTGTCTCAAGACATGGACTTTGTGGGCGACCGAGTTGCAAACCTGGAAGATCAGGGAAAAAGCCGGGAAGAAGAATTGGAGTCCCTACAACAGGAGATGATCCACCTCCATGAACAACAGCTGGACCTCCAAGCCTACGCAGAGGACTTGGAGAACAGATCTCACCAGAATAACATCCGTAGAAGAGGCGTGGCACCCAAGGCAGAGGGCAAGGACATCTTCGCCTTTGTTATAAACCTCTTCTGCTTTTTCATAGGGGCATTTCCTGAGACCACTCTCAAAATTGATCACACCCACACACGGAGTTGGAAGACCACGCCCGGATGGGGCCCCCACATGGACATATTAGTATGCCTCCACGACTTCCAGGTTAAAGAAGAAATCCTTTGTAGAGTGTGGGAGAAACGCCCTCTCCACTTCAGGGACCAGACACCATCACTGTTCCAAGACCTGGCGGCAATCACATTACAACGGCGGCCTGAGTTCACACCCGTCACACAACATCTACGGAACAAAGGGGTGGCCTACTCCTGGGGCACCCCTTTTGCATTATTTTCCACCTGGAAGGGAGACTCTTTTAACTACGGTCCTTGACTGAAAAGTGCCAGGTCCTTGACATTGATCCACAATGAGAGGGACATTCGCTGACATCTTCCCTGCCCCGTTTGAGGAGACAAAGATTCCAGGGAGGAGGCCACAAGGCGGGGAGAGGGGCGACTTGCTCTGACCCTGCAGAGATAGCGGAGGGGGCAGAAAGCACCACTGAAGTCGATTCCCAAGGTCCTGGCGCAGACAGCTCCCTCTCACTCACAGAGACAGAGATCATCCTGGTGGCGGTCTCAGATCACTCAGCAGTCACCCTTTCACTGTCGATACCGGTAGGGGATCCCCCACGCCAACTCTGGCGTCTACGCGACACAATGCTACATCACCCTGCAGTGGTATCTCAAGTCCAACAGGCTATAACCACCTTACTCACCCTGAACGACACGCAGTCTCTATAGCGGCACTTTGGGAGGCCCTCAAAACTGTCATTAGGGGAAAACTGATAGCAATCTCCGCGGCAGATAACAAGCTGTGAAAAGAGAAGAGGGACGCCCTCTCCACCCATATAAGAGAGTTAGAGTGCATTCACCACTGGTGCGCTGAGGATTTTGCGCCAATTGACCAACCTGCTCTCCCAGTTCACCAGTCTGGGTCTGGACCGGAAGGAATATGCAGCGCTCCGTCTACGCCACTCCTATTACGTTGGAGGAGACAAATGCGGCCACCTCCTAGCCAGTATATTACGTGCACAATGACAATCATTGGGAGTTCAATCCTTACACACTCACAACAAAGGGCACATCAATACTGATAAAGACATAGCAGATGCCTTTAAAGATTTCTATGCGCAATTATACACAAGTGAACCCCTCAACACTGCTGATAGCCCTTCTTATCTCCAATCTGCACAAACATCACATCTTACCACTGACCAAATGGAGGTCCTAGACGACAATATCCAACCTGCAAAGGTCATATCAGCTATCTCTCATTTAAAAGTGGCAAATGCCCCAGGCCCAGACGGTTTCTCCCCTATTTTTTGCAAAATGTTCTGCCACACTTTAGCCCCCATCCTCACCAGGCTATTTAACTCCTTTGCTGCCCCCGGCATGATTCCCTCCATGATGCTCCCCGCATCTATCGCTGTAGTCTCCAAACCCGGCAAAGACAAGCATTAATGTGGCTCTAATTGGGCAATTTCTTTGCTGAACGTAGACCTCAAACTGTTCACGGGTATCTTGGCTGGCAGACTAGATCCATATATGCCCTCAATTATCGACATGGATCAAACTGGGTTTATCCCCAATAGACAAATGGGCGACAACACCAAATGCATATTGCACATCATTGAAAAAGCGTTGTGAACCCCGAGTGAGCTCATGCTACTAGCGATTGATGCAGAGAAGGCCTTCCATAGGTTGCATTGGCATTCTCTGGAACAGGTCCTTACTCACTGCAGCCTCGGAGAAAAGTTTAAGATGAGGGTCCTGAATTGCTACCGCTTGCCTACTGCGAAGGTTCTGGTTAATGGACATATCTCTGGCCCCTTCTCAATTGGCAGGGGTACACGTCAGGGATGCATGTTAACACCCCTACTGTTCACTCTATATATGGTGCCTCTAGGCCAGAAGGTTAGAGATAACCTTTGGATAACCTTCGGATCACTGATTCTCTCTTTGGGGGCGAGCGACACACCATTAGCCTATATGCGGAAGAGGTGTGGCGCAGCGGCCAGGGTGCCTGACTCCGGACCACGGGGTTCACGGTTCGATCCCCGGTGCCGGCGGCAGGTTAGACCAGCACCATGTGACTCTGGGCAATAGCTCGCTTAATCTTCCCGAGGGCCCCCAGTGCCGGGACACCTCTCCGGAGGTAGCTGTGCGCTTTACAAATGCTGGTATTTCATTTTTCATTTCATGCTGAAGATGTGCTAGTGACCCTAGATAAACTGGCCGCCACCTTGCTTGCATTTTTGACTGAGCTAGACGACTTTGGCCAGGCATCGGGATTCCAGGTCAGTGTGGAAAAGCCACAGGCTCTGAGTCTCTCTCTACCTCCGCCGTTAGTGAGCCATCTTAAGACACAACACCCATCCAGTGGATCAAACTAGCCTACACACTCCAGCTGACTTCCTCTATCAATTACCAATTGCTGTACCGCCAGATCAGAAATGAGCTAGGGTGATGGAGACACCATCAGATATCTTGGCTAGGCCGGATTGCGGAAATAAAGATGACTATCCTCCCCCAAATATTGAATTTATTTCACGCACTTCTGCTGGACCCGCCAAAGGGAATGCTCACTAAATTACAAACAGAGATATTACAATATATCTGGAAGGGGATGAAACCTTGCATGAAAAAGGAGCTCAGCTATCTGCCACCTCTGATGGGGGGACTGGGTGTCCTGGATTTGCACTCCTACTACAAAGCAGCCTAGATGAGATATTTAGTGGAATGGTTCCAACCCAAATCAGAAAAGCATTGGCTCTTTCTGGATAGAGCGGTGGCAGGTACCTCTCTCTGGAAGGTCGCCTTCCTGCAAAAAGTGCATAGACCCCAAAATGTATATCTCTCCCCAATCATGCGAGCTACGCTCAAAGCCTGGGATCAAACGAGCATCAAGTGCGGCCTTACGTCCTTCCCTTCTCCTATAGTGCCGCTATTTAACATCCCGGATTTTATTCCAGAGCTCGACCCGGGCGCATTCACAATATGAAGGCGAATGGAGTGCCGCTCCATGGGACACATCTTTGACGAAGAAGGGATACTTCCCTTCCACCAACTAAGTGTAGACTTAACCTCCCTGAATCTGAGTGACTCGCTTGCCTACAACTCCACCACTGGCTATTACACCGCAGCAATAGGCCCAATATCTACAGGTACCTTACTCCATACAAGAAGTGACTGCTTACTAAGTCCTCAGGGAAGTGACTCACCTCTGAGTTATATCCATTCTTGATCCAGCGTAACAGACACACTTATAAAGCAAGCCAGCAGAGATGGGAAGAAGACCTGGGCCAGCAATTGAGTGATCAGGAATAGAGGGGTATTTATTACAGGGCGAGACACACTGCCTGCAATTCGTCCCTTACCAAAACCTTCATTAAAATCACTTCATACTGGTACTTCACACATTCTCGACTGCTCAGAATGAACCCAGGCCGTAGAGCTGAATGCTGGAGGGGCTCTGGAGCACAGGGTACCTTGGTGCACATCCCCTGGGACTGTCCCCGGCTTCAGCCTTACTGGACGCAAATATTCGACGAGATTGACTCACATCTCAGCACGCAGATCCCCAGATTCCCCGCCTATATATTGCTAGGCCTAGCCAACCCTCTCACATACCCTGTGACACCTAGGCACGGCAGACAGACAGGCCTGGCTTTAGGAGCTGCGCTACATTACATACTATCACACTGGGGAACCACACACCATACAGGGTGACTACATCGACTATGATACATCCTTGGCATGGAGAGAATTTCCTTGACACTCGCCAACCAGGGCGCCTCTTTTGGGGAGTTGTGCCATCCCTACTTGTCTCTCCTCTCACAAGATTTCAGGGAACTGACATGCCTAAAATACCTTCGCCTCCTGAGGCTGCCGGAGAAGGATATTAGCTCCAAACTGGCCACAACCTTGTAATGTGGATTGGTATGTCACATAATGTACAATAGGAAAAGCGAAATAAGTTGGGGGGGGCCATGTTGGGGCTGTTTTTTTCTTCCTTTTGTATGATAATATGATGCCACGAATTGAGACTCTGTGCCCCTTGGGACATGTGAAGTGTCGCAAATTCCATTGTCTTTGGCATTGCATCATTGCTAATAATAATAAAGAGAGTTCAACCATAAAGATAAAAAGGTATCAGTGATTGTCAGCCGATGTATTGCTCACACTTGGTCAAATTCTACAGAGTCATAGAAGTTTCTGTTTTATTCTTTAGATTTTTGTAGTTCCAAGAAAATCTGCCCTATGCATTTTTTACAATATGTTTTTTCAGGAACATTCATTCAACCAAAACCTACAAAATGAAGCACACCGGCAACTGACCACACACTTAACAGACACATAATAACCATGAATCTACTGTTATTGTTTTCTCTATAATTCAGTCACAAACATACAGGCCCCGGCTGGTGCTAAAAAAACTATGCATTTTCCCAGTGTGTTGGCAGAGTGGAGGCCGGTTTCACTACTGGTGGGGGCTGGTTTTGTTGCTGAGGACTGGACAGATGCGTTCCTGTTTGCAGCACTTACAAATAAATGATAAGCAAAATATGGTTTTAGACCGCAGTTCCTGTCTCCAGCAGGGTCACCACAAGCTGCACAGACCTTCAGGGCTTTGGTAGGGAGCGGGAGTGAGGGATCTGTTGTTGCTGGTCTCAGAAAGTTCAGTAATAAAAACTCCCTGAAATCCAAAACAGTGTATTTCTTTATAATGTGATCTTTGCAACACATTTCAGTTTAGTACATTACATTATGCAACTGCGTTAAGATGCAATTGTTAGAAGTGACAGGTTCTAATTTTGAACTGAGAAACATTAATGGCCCCACCACCACCCTTACGATAATGCTATGAGTGAACAAGTGGGAAGCTGTCTTTTGTTCCATATACATGACTCAGGATGTCACTATAGATGAAGGAAGAGGAGGCAGTGTTTAAAAAGTAATTGCCTAGCATCACACAATATGGTCAGGTGGAACCCAGGATTCACACAAGGTTTCTATACAATTGCATGGTTACGGCATTCTCTCTCCCATTTCAGTTCACAGATTAATACTTTGTATTAAATTCATTGAGGCATCAATTCTCTGAACTGTGTTAAATACACTCAGACTATAAATGCTTCACAAGCATTGTAGGTTTTAGTGTTTGGAAGGTTAATGCAGAATCTAAATTGGAAACCAGAGCACCCACCCTTGGTCAGTGCATTGAGACCATTTGCTCCACATAGTTAAAAGTCTTCATCATGCATTCTTAAATAAATTAATCCGCCCGCTCCTCACCATCATACTATTCATTCATTGAGTCATGCAACCCTGTCTCCAATCTCCATCTATCTATGATTGGGCAAGGTTTGATAATAAAGACTGTGTTGTAAAATGCACCAGAAAAAATTCCTCAGGGCAGAACCCCCCAAAGCCTCATACTGGTCAGACTCACTTGCTACATCCAGTATGCGGACTGCTCTGACAAAATCAGTCAGGGGTGCCTTTGGTTCCCATTCCAGCCCTGCAAAGAAACATCAGGCAATACTAGGTTGTGATAACCAGGAAATTCATCTGTTTATCACATTTGTCTTCTTATATGATTGAGAGAAGGAAAGTCTACACAATGAGCGAGAGAACAACAAGTGCACCAATGTCTATTTGCTGTCAACCGTGTACATTTATTCCTCAGTGATACGGAGGACAAATCCTGATACATATGGCAATATACACTTCCCCCTAGAATACAAGACTTTTTAAAAAATATTTCTTTATTGATGATTTAACAACCATAAGGAAGATAACATTCAGCAGAGAATAGAGAGGTGTACAATACCAGCATAATGCTTGCTTTTTGCCTATTGCAGTATTATCTCAGTATAGAGTGTTAATACTTTGTATATTGCCACAAATTCTGCATATCTACATGAAAACACTGAAGCAAAAATTGCCATTGTTCATATCACATTGCAAGAAGAAATACTCAGAACAAATACCATGGTCGCTCAACGACAGCTCCACCCCAGAGATTTTAATGGCCCTCCCTCGAGAATTTCAAATCTATAAATTGGACCACATAAGGCAGGTATGGGGTGGACTTGCCATCCTGATAAATAAATGAATTTAAATGCGTCATTAACCCCCTTTCCATCCGTGGCTGTGAAAGCTTCCAATTTTTCATTACTTTCTCACCAACATACACTTTTCAGGGCTACTAATATACGGGCCCCCTGGCCCCTATGGGGAGTTCTTAGATAGCCTGACCGATTCTTTAGCCAGCTTTTTGGTGAAAAAAGCCCACATCACCATTTTAGGAGATTTGAATTTTCATTTTGAGGACCAGAATCTCCCTAGTGTCAAGAGGTTGTTGCTAGATCTCGAGGGACTTCAACTAACTCAGCTGGTTACGTCTGCCACACACATCAAGGGTCATATACTCGATCCATTAATCTCAAACGACCCTAATATCTCAGTCTCCCCTCCAACACCAGTACCCTGGTTAGACCACTACTTTATCCCGTTTGCACTTGGCAATAAGGAAGTTGGAAAGGAAAAGTTCCTACCTTCGGTAGTCACGAAGACAAGAAACTGGTCTAAGCTGAACACAGATACATGGGGGGATCTCCTAACTTCATTAGCCACTAAGACACTGGATAAGGCTGAGGAAGCATACTCCAACTGGGAAAATTGGATCACACTATCATTGGATAAAATGGCCCCTAAAACATCTAGTAAACCAAAATCCATGCCCAAAAAGGCACTATGGTTTAACACTCAACTACTATCCTTAAAGAAATACTGCAAAAAATTTGAAAGGGAATGGAGGAAGACTTACGACTTACAACTCAAAGCCAGGTATAAGGCAGCTATTAGACTGTACCACAACAGTATTAAAGAGGCACAGGCAAATAAATTTGAGCTAAAGATTAAACATGCTCAGAATTCCTTGAAGGAACTCTTCTCAGTGGTCAAATCTGTAACCTCCCTAACACACGACACACACACGGCTGAGGTTACGGAGGAGAGATGCAACAATCTAGCCACCTACTTCCTCAAAAAAGTTACGGACATTTATAGCTCCTTCATGACCGGGAGAGAGACATCTACGAGGCAGGAAAGAGATCAGGCTCAGATCCCTTCTACGCCCATTTTCATTAGCCTCCCACCAGTTAACACAGAGGATGTGAGATTACTGATGGATAAGGTGAAATCAAGCTCGCCTTTAGACCCAGCTCCACCTCATGTTCTTAAAAAGATTACAAAGGTTCTGATCCCGACACTAGCTAAAATCATGAACCTCTCACTAGAGTCGGGCGAAGTACCAAGTGCATGGAAACATGCAATAATCAGACCACTGTTTAAAAAATCTAACTAAGCCCAACTAGGGAACTATCGTCCCATCTCACTGCGGCCATATATTGGTAAACTGTTAGAGAAACATGTAAGTGGAGTGTTCGCAGAGATTCTGGAAACAAACAAATGCCTCCATCCCAAACAGATGGGTTTCCGCGCACAGCACAGAATCAGCACGCCTGGCAGTGGTAGAGGAACTTAAAATGACGCTGGACCAAGGAATGTCAGCCTCTATACTACTTCTTGACCTCAGCGCAGCATTTGATACCGTGGACCACCATACTTTGCGAAATAGACTGCTGGACCTTGGCATCCAAGACAAAGCCCTACAGTGGCTGTCATCTTTTCTGGAGGGCAGAACTTTTCAAGTTATGGAAGCTAACCTTTTTTCTAAGACAATGCCACTGACTTGCGGGGTGCCTCAGGGCTCCTCGCTTAGTCCCACACTGTTTAATGTCTACATGGGACCACTAGCACGGATAGCTCAAGAGTTTGATGTCCCCATGATATCCTATGCAGATGACACACAGTTGGTGATCTCCCTAGATCCCAGATCCAACGGTGACTCTGACAGCTTAGTACCCTGCATGGAAAGGGTTGTGGAATGGATGACAAACAGCTGCCTGAAGCTGAACGGGGATAAAACGGAGCTGATGGTCCTCCGAAACAATGCAGTTCCCAGGCCTCTGATCAGCTGGCCTAACTGCCTGGGTAGTCCACCAACTCCGAATGTGACTATCAAAAATCTTGGTTTTTGGCTCGATAAGGACCTAACAATGGAGATCCAAG
This sequence comes from Calotriton arnoldi, assembly GCA_963921515.1. Taxonomy (NCBI): domain Eukaryota; kingdom Metazoa; phylum Chordata; class Amphibia; order Caudata; family Salamandridae; genus Calotriton; species Calotriton arnoldi. Next base: position 63,320 of record CAWUFW010018546.1, read on the forward strand.
CCAAGAAACTGGCAGGCACATGTTTTGGACTACTCAGAATGCTCCGCAAAGTTCTCGAGCGTATCCCCGTACAGCTCAGAAAGACAGTAGTCCATTTGGCGATGCAGCGCGCGCACCAAAATTCGTTTTATTTATTTGTTTGTTTACTTACCTCTGTGCGGCCGTATTCCGTAGTTTACTACCCCCCACCCTGCCCCTCCCCCGCCCCACGTCACCGCCCGGCAGCACTCCCACCATGGGCTGCTACTGGTCTAATGGTTGTTGCAGCTCATATATTCTACACGAGAATAACAACTGTTCAATAAACCTTTATTGAAACGCCCAGGCTGTTTATTCTGTGTATCACTGAGACAAGATAAGTGAGCACGAGTGACTGAGCGAAAAGTAGTACATTGCTTCCACGATGCTGAGGGATCAGGGTTGTCATGTTCTGAGGTTGCCAGAAACTATTCTCTCCCCGATAAGAGGAGACACTAGTGGCACTGTGAGCTAGCTTATGCAAACAGGCTAACATTCTCGGTGGGGGTGCTCAGAGTTAGTCTGCCACCAAACCCACAGTTTATGTTATCCGAACGCGCAGGTCCTGTATGGGTAATATAGGAACTACACGACAGGAGACAACCCATGGTCATGCACCCATCTCATGCGCCCAGTTCATTAACATAAAGAGCCTTTATAGGTTTAGGAAAGTGTTCCTGCAGGGTATGAACCCATTCTGGTCATGATGCACCACAGTTTGCACTACCGAGACCAGTCTGTTGGCTAGCAGCCTTGCAAGTAGTTGTAGTCTGAATTTAGAAGAGATAGGGGTCGATAGGACCCCAAAAGTAATGGGTCCCTGTCTGGTTTGGGAAAGACCACCAACACCGCTTCCTTGAGGGAAGGGGGCAACTCTCCCCTAGCATACGCGCCGGTATAAATGTTAAGCAGATGGAGAACCAATTGCGCTCTGTAAGTAGAATAAAATTCCAAGGGCCAACTATCCACTCCAAGGGTCCTGCCCCGCACCATCTGCTTAATGGCTTCAGATTTCTCAGTTTCAGTAATGAGGGATTCCAACTCCTCTGACTGCGAGAATTGAATGCGGGGGAGAGTGACTCCCTCTAAAAAGGACTGTATGGAAGCTGGGTCCTCCACTTGCGGGCTTTATACACAGAGGCATAATATAAATGAAAAGCTGTGTTGATGCCTTCCTGCGTATTAACAATAAGCCCCGTACCATCCCTTATACCCATGATCGGATTTCTAGGTGAGCCCCAATGAAGCAGCCACACCAGCAGTCTACCTGCCTTGTCGCCCTCAGCGTGTCGTCTAGCCAAGTGTTCCCTGTAATCGATGGCTCCCAACTTTTTTAGAGTGGTTTTATACTTGAGCCTGGACTGAGCTAGTGGAGCCACAACTGACTGGTCAGTGGGAGATAACTGCTCATATCAGCCTAAGTCTGTCTTCATGGTACTAAGCTCCTTGTGAAGGGTTAACTTAGTGCCATAAATCACTTAAATCATGAAACCACGGAGCACAACCTTAAACGCATCCCACTCAACCCCGGCTCCTGAAACAGAGCCTTCATTTTCATGAAAGTAAGAGGTGATATTTTCTGAGAGAGTAGAGTGGAGCGGGATGTCACGGAGTGCCTCTAAGGGTAGACACCATGCTGAGATTTTAGGCTTGCCTCTCCCCCAGGTCAATTGCAGTTGTAAAGGACAGTAATCTGAGAGGATGCACCCAAGGTATTCCGCCTGCGACACCCTAGCAAGGGCGTCCCATGAGTAGCAAACGAGATCAATTCTAGTGTGTAAATCATGCAGCCCTGAATAATATGAGTATTCCCTAGTGTCCAAATGCAGACTGTGCCAAGGGTCCTGTACCTGAGTGTTAGTTGCATAGAAAATACTTTCCATACAATATTAAAAACCTTGCATCAAAAATAAAAACGCAGTATATATCCTATAACACAGAAAAGAGTTAAAAAACAAACAATTCAGTGCAAATGTGCCTCTTTGAGTGAGCATCAATGCTCACTGAAAGAGGCACATTTTAGACTGTGAGGACATTTGGTGTGACAAACAAGTCACGTGTATATATATAAAAAATCAATTGTTAGACAAATGATCTTTGTCAGATGATTTTGCCTCTCCATGACAAGAAAGAATTTTCTTGCAGGTTCTCCCAATATTGCACTGAATTTTTTGTTCTTTAACTCTTTTCGGTGTTATAGGATATATACTGTGCTTTTATTTTTGATGCAAGGTTTTTAATATTGTATGGAAAATATTTTGTATGTGTGACCACATGCTTGGTTAGTTTTAATAAAACATTTGTATATATACCTTTTGAGCACTTGACCCTTTGATGGTGGGGGTGTTATGTTCTGGTGATATGTTTATTTGGTTGAGTGCATGATTTTTGGTGTTCTGAGTTACCCAAGGGGGACTATTTTTTTGACTGAGGTCAATTTGAGTATGCAAAACCTCTAGAGGCACCCCTGGAGCCACCCAAATCATCACCCCTCTGGCATAACTGAAGTGTGTGGTTCCTATTAACACCCGTCTCCAACGCCTGCACATAGATTCTAATGTTTGTGAAATGAGATGTGTCTCCTGAAGGAGTGCGATCTGGATCTTACGTCTGCGGAGATATTGATAAACACGATAACGCTTAGTATAACCTGCCAGGCCATGCACATTCCAGGTCAGTAACAAAACTGAGGATCCCTGCACATTGATATTAAGAGCCATTGCATTGTATATAAGGTAGCTTCCTCCAACAATACCAACACTTGTTTCTCCAGGTCCTCCACCACACAAGCCCTTTTCTTGACTGCTTGCTCTTTAGTGGGGCCCCTTGGTTGATGTTTGTTAAGTGGCTTGCATTGTCGCTGTATTTGCCATGAAGTGGGTAGGTCAGGTTTGCCCCCAGCTGAGGGTGTGAGACCCCTGTGTCCTAGCCAGGACCAGGCATCTTCCGGAGTTGCATAGAATGAAGTGGTGCCCTCATGTAGCACCCGAAGGGTAGCGGGGAACTGCAAGGCATATTTAATGCCATGATCCTGGAGGAATTTCTTTACCTCCATTAAAGGAAGATCTACGCCGCTGGACTTCCAGGTTATAATCGGGATAAATGTGCACTCGAGCATTCTTCATATTCCAGGGTCACCTGGTTCTTGTTGCCTGCAGGATATGGTGGCTGTCCCTATAGTTGAACAGGCGGGCAGCCACCTGCTGCGGAGGAGCTCCCGGGTGAGGCGGTCTCCCAGGGACTCGATGGTCCATACTTGATGGAGAAAAAGGTGGATTGTTTACCTTGAAGAATCGTGTTCACGAACCAGTCCTCAAAGTACAGCTCCATGTGCTGACCCTCTGCCTGCTCAGAGAGGCCCACAATCTGCACATTATTCCTCCTCGATCTACCTTCCTGGTCCTCCATTCTGGCACCTAAATATTCTACCTCTTCCTGTATGGCGCAAAGATGTTTATCAGAATCTGCCACCATGGGTCGTAGGCCGGCCAGCGTGGATTCCGTATTCTCAACATGGTCTTTCAATTTTTTGTGGTCCTCCCAAAGGAGACCCATTTCGATACATAAAGAGATGAGCTTAGGTATAAGAGTGGATTTAATGTCCAGAACGTCAGATAGGAGTTTGTCGAATCAACGAGAATGATCTGATAGCGTGGCTGCCAGTGCTGTATCCATGGGCTCGTTGGCATTTATGCATTCTTCACTCCTATGGGCACCCCAGTCGCTGTTGGGGCTCTATCAATCTATGTTTTCACCATGTTGGGGGCAGTATGGCTATTGAGTTCACTTCAACCAATTGCAATGAATGGCATCAGTGGTGAGAGGGCATCAGATTCTAAAATACATTGTGGCGGGCAAGAAACGGAAAAACCCAACAAGCCCAGTGCTTGATACTCCATGCCCCAACTGGGAGGGCCCTGGCTGATGCAATGTGCACCCCAACTTGGCCTGCACCACTACAGGAGGAAAGATGGCCAGGGCATTCTGATCTGCAGCTTTATTATGTGGACAGTAGAGGCATGATGAGGGGACTGGTGTCTCTATGGGCATTGTCAGAAAAGTTAATCGCTGCAAATATACCACACCATAGATTTAACTATGCCTGGATGCCAAAGGGGTTACTTTAGTGCAATAAACTCGGAGAAAGTAGGTGGTGTAAGTCACCCCAGAGGTCCCCCATCATCCAGCCTCTGGTCAGGTGTTTCTCAATGTTTGAGTGTGCCGCAGTGGGCCACCCTGTTCAAAAACTAGTAAACTTTGCTAGAGGCCTGCATTCCTGCTGAGCATGTGTAGGAGAGCAGGTCAATTAGGTAAGGACCCTTCATGTGGGAATTAACATGGCTCCAATAACACCGGTAGAGTGCCAGATAGGCCCTGGTGCCCCTAAATATGCTGGCTTGGGAAACAGCGTTTACATCGCATGCGCTACAACGCATTGCGATTACAACGTGGTCGTTACAATGACCGCGTTGTTACAACGCAAGCCATTACATCGCAAGTCATTTCTATGACTTGCTGTAGGGGGCGCGCTAAACTATGGAATAGTATAATTTACTATTCCAACACCTTCCCTACTGTTGCACACGCTGGAGTTGGAATAGTAAATTATACTATTCCTAAGTCCAGCGTGCCCCTACAGCAAGTCATAGAAACGACTTGCGATGTAATGGCTTGCGTTGTAGAACGCGGTCGTTGTAACGACCGCGTTGTAATCGCATGCGTTGTAGCGCATGCGATGTAACATCGCATATTCTGCTGGCTTACCTTCCTGCCTCGGGGTCTGTCGTGAACATGCAAATGATAGTCGGAAAGCCATGCCGGGGCTCAGTGCAGTTCCATGACAGCAAGTCCTTTCTGGTGTTTCCGATCCCTGGTGCATGGGGATGACACAATCTGGGGAACATGCCCTTAACCAGGGCAATGATAGTTTAAGACGGGCGACAATGGCGCCCCCTGCTGTTGCACTGCTATAATGAGGATGCTCACCTCTTGAAATAAACCAAATTCACCACTTTTTAACCAAATAATCCAAAGTAATCCATAGTAGTCCACTACATTTATCAATATTTAATCCATCCTTCTTAGAATCACTCCGGAGACAGCGATGGTGACTTAGAATGTTTTATTACGCATTTTCAAATGCCTTATGCTGCCATACAAGCTTAAACAGAGACACGTGCTTTCAACATTCCTTCGAGCCGGCATTGTTAAAACATCCCAATGCATTTCGAACTGTTAAAGTTCTTCGTCAGGGGTACTAAAAATAAATCAGAAAGAACTGCATGAAAAAAACAATACAATGCATTTTGTGCCTGTGCTTGATCACAACGACTAAAATGATAACTGAATTTCATCCTTAAATCCCCTTTATTGTCCACAACGAAATCAAGAGTACACTAAAAGCCAATTAATCCCAAAAACCCTCTCTCAGCCTCATTCCCCTCGTGCAAACTGATACTAACGCCCTCAAATTAAAATGACAGTGAAAAACGTACTCCCACCCATTAACACAAGGTCCTTAAAAGCAAACTCAGTCCTTTTTACCTCTTCGCACCGTAACCGGCAATTGTTTGTATGCTTGGCTTCCTCCGTATTCAGGGCATCATCGACTTCCCTCCCATTCTGACCTGTCTTAAAACCTGCTCTCACACGTTTTCCCTGTAAATCTCTAATTAAGGCAAACCCCATGACCAACCGTGTGCTGTGCTTCTTAATGAAGTAAGCTAGTGCCTAACATACCCATAATGCACTGTCCCTGTAATCAGGAACCGTGAACCAAACTGAAATAAAGCAAATATGACTGATAATTTGTGAGCAACAAGAAAATATAAAACATGAATTAAAACATAAACAGTCATGAAATCGCGCATAACAACTGAATCAGTCCCTTTAAATTCACCAAAAATTCATTGTGTGTGACAAATCAACTTCATGTTGGATTAAAATTAGATGCAGTCCAGACTAGATGACACTGTCAGCAATCCGCCCGAGATGATTTAATTGTCGTGCTGTCTCCAAAGTGGTCTTTCTCAATGCAGAAGTTTATTCAGTAAACAGTAATCTTCTGGGGTGCAACTTCGCGTTTGGGACGTAGGAAATTGCTAAGCAAGTGTAGAGTAGCGAGTGCACACCTTCTCTTCATGGATAATTACATTTTTGCTTGAATTGCCAAATGCATGCGTGCATCATCTAAGAAGGATGGATTAAATATTGATAAATGTAGTGGACTACTATGGATTACTTTGGATTATTTGGTTAAAAAGTGGTGAATTTGGTTTATTTCAAGAGGTGAGCATCCTCATTATAGCAGTGCAACAGCAGGGGGCGCCATTGTCGCCCGTCTTAAACTATCATTTGATTTGCTGTGTGGGACGTTCACAGCGCTGTGATGCACGCATGCATTTGGCAATTCAAGCAAAAATGTAATTATCCATGAAGAGAAGGTGTGCACTCGCTACTCTACACTTGCTTAACCAGGGCAAGGCATCACTTGATTCACACCACCGTGGGGTGAGGGGAAGGTCCTTCAGGCCCACACTGGTGAGTCACACAATTCGAGTCCAAGGGACAAACAAAGCCAGGCCCCGCGGTCTGACCCACTGCGTTATGATAAAGGGCACGGCCCGAAGAGCAGCAAGGCCTGCACCACCAGTGGAGTGCCGATGAGAAGGGCGCGCTTGCCAGAAAGCAGCCCATGGATCACCTCTAGAGTCAGTCTGACCTTTAAGGTCCCGGCATGGGACAAGATAGCAAAACCAAGTACGCAACCCATGCCTTCTGGGCCACGGAAGCCCGAGCACACCGCGGGGCATGATGCAGTACCCAACAGTACAGCTTCCAGCAGTCGGGCCACGGTTCGCTGGGCCTCGGTGCTCACGCCACGGAGAGTTGATGCTGCGGCTCCATCCACACTAAGTGTAGCTGCCTAAGTCTGTGCAGCTCCAGGAACACTGCCAGCGCACAGTATCAGGTGGGAGTATCAGCAGGATATTTGGCGGGCATCCAACCTGGCTGCCATCTTGGCCATGCCCCCAGGATATAAGAGTTATGTGCAATAAATAGGGATTGTTTACTGTAGTGATACTTCTGGGACTCTCAAGCCTCTATGATATTGAGGTAAAACTGCAATGCAGCCTCTCGGATGACTGCTCATCATAATTAAGAATATTAAACTGACAAATGTTATATATATAGGTTTGTGAAATTATTTATTTTACCTATTCCTAGCTGTGGAATGGTACCTTCATGCCAGAAGACCTCTATTGGATTTACATAGTCAATAGTACAGAGTTGTATCAATCTCAGTGGACTCATCACTGCATTGAGACTCCAGGAGGAAGGGGCACAAACAGAATTGGAAGCTGAACATAGGCAACTGTTTATCTAACCATGAAGCACCATCAAGATCGCATAGCAAATCAAAAATTCCATGGGGTCGCAGAATATCAATTTGGCAGGTCAACATTTGAGACTGTGAGAAATTGCATTGTTGGTTGACTGGAGTGTGAGCCCCTGTCAAACAACAGCCGCGATCTCTTGCAGGGTGAACCACAAAAAGTCACCAAATTAACCTGTGCTTAACCTTGGGTAGTTTGGCATAAAAAGCAGTCAGGCTTAACTTAGAGGCAATGTGTAATGTATTTATGCAGCACACAAACAGCATTAAAATGGAAACACAACACAGGAAAAATTCCACAACAATTTAGAACGCTGGACCGGTACAAAGTCATAAGTTTAGGCTGCAGGTCCGCAATAGTCCCTGGATTAGTCCCGCTGAAAGTTTACCTTCTCAAGTCAGTGGCAAGAGTCCCGTTTGTGGGAGGCTGCCAGAGTAGAGCGACGAACAGACCAGGAGTTGGTGGTACTTCGTGTGGGTGGTCCCAGTGAGCGACCGATGCTGTAGCGCGAAGAGCCGGCTGCCAGAGCTTCACATTGAATGGTAGCGCAGGTGGTGAGGTTTATATGTCAAAAAGAGCCCAAAACCTCAATAAAGCTCTCTGAGGCCACACCAAGGGTTCAGGACCTGAGGGGCACCACTGGGGGGTCAGGAACCCACTTCAATTGGGTCCAGGTGCTGTTGCAGGATGTTGGGGAGCCTTTTATGTCTCTGAGGCTCAGATCAGGAGGCCAGCAGACTAGCCCTTGGAGTCACTATCGTAGCCCTGGGTTTAAGGTGAAGTTGCAGGTTAATTTTTCCTCTCACAGGAATGAGGACATCAGGAACGCAGTATAGCTGTCCTTTCAGCAGCACAACAGTCATTCTTCCTGGCTGAGTCAACAGGTCCAGAAGTGTATTGAAGGGTTGGTGTCTCAGGTCCTATTTTTATACTCTGGTACCCTCCTTCTGGAAGGTGGGAGAAGCTTCTAGACAGAGGCTTTGAAGTGCATGGAATTTCCTGACTCCCCTGCCCTGACTCCAAGCTGGCTGCAGTGACAATGTGGAGGTGTGAGGTCTTTTTTGTGAAGGAAGAGTACTCTCTATTCAGTTGCTAGTAGGACTGTGCTTAGCTCCGCCCACCCATTCTGCCATCAGATGGCCCATCGAGGCACACCTAATCCTTCTATTGTGTGACTGTCTGGGAGTAATTCACAAAGTCTATCAGTTACACCCAGTCATGTGACCCAAGACAGGCTGCTAGTACAAAAAGGGCTAAGGGCAGAAAAATGCCAACTTCCTAAACGGGATCATCCCCTTGGATGTTGTATAGTTTCCTAACAGTGGCATTTTCAAAATTGTAATGAAAAACCTGACTTGACCATTATATAATGTTTTTTCATTGCAATTCTATAGACACCAAACATGAAATAGCTACCTGCTTCTAAGTGGAATTGACAGCTTATTAAATGTAATACGGAATCTCCAATATTATCCTGTTAAGTGGGAATTTTTTACTACCAGGACATTTAAAACTTAAAATAGCATGTCGAACCTTTTAATTGCACAGTACCCAGCCTATAGGCTACCTAGGGTCTGCCTTATAGATGACCTATTTATAGGAAAAGGGGAGTTTACGGCTTGGTAAGAGGGTTTTAATGCTAAATCGACATGGCAATTTAAAACTGCATTCAGGCTACAATGGCAGGCCCGGCACATGTTTTAAGGTGCTACTTAAGTGGATGGCACAATAGGTTTTGCATGCCCACTGGTATCATTTAATTTACAGGCCCAGTGTATATGGTATACCACTCTACAAGGGACGTATAAGTAAATTAAATATGCCACTTATGTATAAGTCAATTTAACGATATTCCTAGCTGCTGGTGATAACTATAGTCAATCTACTACAAGGCGTCACTAAAGATTGCAAAAACAGACTCAGCATCACACATAAAACCTCCCTATAGGTCCAGTGTGTAGTGTGTCAGGTAGTGACTGGGGATAAACGAATTTGTCCCTTGATGCTCTCCTCTGCCTAGGTCGTTTTATGTAAATAATGTGAACAGCCAATAAATGGTCTTAGTATTAAAACTAAAGGCATGGTGCACCAACTGTACATCTTCTCTCAACCTCTGAAATAGCTGACTTTTTTTCTACATGTAATTAGAAAATACAATCTACTTAATAGTTATTATAATTTTTTTCAGGAACCCAATACTATTATATTCTTTATTTACATAGGTAAGTCAGTACTGCTGTCTATTTTACTGTGTGTGGTGCAGGAAAGAGAGACGAATGTTTCCTACAAAAAAGTAATTGCTATACCTATAATCTGAGGTTGGGATTCAAAAGCTGAGTATGCCTTCAACCATGTAATTAGTTTATTCAGGGAAATCGAATCACTTGCAGTGCTAGCATTCATGTGTCTATGTAGCATATTGTGTCACAAGTTCTGTTACATATTCCTGATAATTGATGCTAATGCTTGTAGTGGACAGAAGACGTGATTTAATTTTCGACCTTTCTCTGTAATACTTGTGAAAACGAGGACAGGATTAAGGGATTTAAACAGAACTATGATAATGTATGTATAAAAGCTTTACTTTTCTTGGATTTATGAAATTACATGCACTATTTGAGCCGCAATTCTCACCAACTGAAACCATGATATAAATGCATGTTAGGCTGGGATAAACAGTACAGTTGAAATCTGGGCGTCTCCCATTTAATCGACGTTCACAGAACATTTGCCCAAACAGAAATATTTGATTGCAGTTAATCCTAGCGTCTATCCAATCATAAGCCGCACATCCATCCCAACTAACAGCATGGAAGATCTTGGTTGTTTTAACATCTGCTTTTGGCCATTTGAAAAACTAAGACCTTTGCAATGTATGCACATTTTTATGTTAATTCAATAATATATTCCGACTTCAAATGTAGGACCTGTTGCAAACAGAAAAAACCGGTGTTCAAAAACTGCTACTAAGCAATACAAAATCCAGAGCTGCTTGGCAATACATTTTAACACAACCATTGTGTGTGAAAATGATATTACCTGCAATACCAAAAACATTTACCAACCGTTTTATACCCATGACTTGCCAAATGTCAGATTTCTTGAGTAACACAAATTTCATCTTTCTGTTTTCCATATTAGGGTGATGGACACCTGTAATCAGCCAGAAGCATGAGGAAGCGCAGAGGAGTAAATGGAGCCAGAGGAGGTAGCACGACCGAAGAGGTAGCTATCAACATAGGGAGCAGGAGAGCTAGCAGTGTATTGGGTAGTTTTTCAACTGAATAGCTTTGTGGCTACTTTACATGCAGTCCCATGCTGTTGGTGCTCACGTTTTGGCTGGTGCTCATAGATGAAGTCAGCAGGGCCGGACTGGGAACCCAAAGCAGCCCTGGCACTTTTGTCAGACCAGCTCCCCTCTCCCCCCTCCTCCAACAACCGACGTCCTGTGGGCTGGGGGAGGGGAGTGCACTGCTGCTTTTGTTACTGGGGGCCCGATATTGCAGCATCACTGCAAAACCCGCCCCCAGTAACAAAACCGCCCCCCCACAGCTTCAAAACCACCCCCACCCTTCCAGCCTCCCGGGTGTATGCCCGATGCCCGCTGCGGCCAGTCCGGTCCTGCAAGTCAGTTATTTAAGCATCAGAGACTCTCTTGCATCTGGTAGAGCATGAAAATAAGCTGCTATGGCTCTCAGTTATCTGATTGAATGGAAAAGTTAACTTTAAGCTCTGAAGGGTCTCAAATACACAAGGGCAGCTAGAGATATATGTATGTGAGATGAACGGATGTACCAAGTCATTTTGCGATCGGAAACCCCGAGATTCCCAAAATCATGGTGCGTGCGCCCTCAAAATGGCTTTTAGGTATGTATTAAACACATTTTGTGAGTCAAAAATGCTTTTCCAAATTGCAAATGGGGTTAGCACCCCATGCCAAATTTCAGTTAAGAATGGGTGTTAAAGAGAACTCTTGCCCTAATAGCCATTAATTAGGGTATTTATCAATGGTTTGCAACTGCAATTGGGTCGTAAACCATTGATAAATTTCCAGCATCTCAAAGGAGATGGTAACTGATTTGCAAATGGAACATTATGCTTTGTGAATAGTGTTGAGTGACCTTGAGGAGGGGGATGCCTGCTCCCCTCCCCAACATTTTTGCAGATGGGATTTATTTTTTAGGCAGCACTGGTTACTTTAAGCAACCCAGGCTGCTTAAAAAGTTTCCTGTTTGGGAATGCAAAACAAGGGAGGTTACTTTGCTGTTACTTGCAGACTACCATTATTGTGTTTGTAGCCAATCACAGTGGGCCGCTGTTAGACCTGTCAGCCTTAGAGTGGTCTTCCACCAAACCTTTTGCCTCTACGCCTCCATTTTGCTGAACTTATTTTTTTTGGCCTTAAGGCTCTGTGCACTTTAGCATCGCTAACCAGTGCTAAAGGGCCTGTGCTCTCTCCCTAACCATGATAGCTTTGGCTTACACATATTTGGCACATTTAATTTACTTGTAAATCCCTAGTAAAGTGGTACTACATGTACCCAGGGCCTGTTCTTTAAATGCTACTAGTGGGCCTGCAGCACTCATTGTGCCATCCACTTAAGTAGACTTTTAATTATATGTCAAGCCTGACACTGCTGCCTCTGTGTGCAGTTTTAAACTTTGTTGCAATATTGTTATTGCTTTTCACTGTCTCATAGTTCCTGGACGAACTCGTAAAGCGTTTCGAGTTCGTACAAGAACTATGAGACAGTGAAAACCTAGTCTTCCTTTTTAGGCAACCAAGAGACAGAGATAGGTGCCCTCTAAAAAAGTAAAACAGGTATTCATTGAAGTAGTGTCTATTTTACATGTCATATCAGTTGTGTTTGAAATGTCATTATTATTTAACCATTGTCTAAATGGGCATAAAAAACCTTTGTTATATGTGATCTAATGTGTGTGATGAACAAAAATACATAATTGAATCAAAATACTTGAAAATAATAAACCAAGGCTTCAGATAATTATCCCTGAACCTAAACAAATAAAAAGTTTGGCAAATGATTCCAGCCAAGGCAACAAATAGGTTTTTCTTCATTTCGGCTGATGCAAAGACCCAACCCCTCAAGTTGAATTTTATACCTTTAAAAAGTTGGCATTTTCCTGTCCTAATCATTTGATGCCTGTATCCTGGGTCACGTGACTAGCTATAGCTGCAGTTGGCCTTTGTGTATTTGTCCCTGACAGCATGATAAAGGGGGAATAGGTGTTGGCAGGATGGGCCTTCTCTGACTTGGAGGGGGCGGCGGAGCTGTCACCATCCCAAAGAGCCTGATTACGATCTTGGCGGATGGGATACTCTGTCACAAATGTGATGGATATTCTGTCAGCTGTATTACAAGTTCCATGAGATATAATGGAATTGTAATACAGCAGACGAGAGGCAGGTCCCGCAAGGTGAGCCTGCGCCGCACTCAGCGCAACCCCGGGCAGAATCGCCACAGTCCTCAGGATAGTGGGGGCCCCGTTAGAACTCACCAAGCCCAGCGGACCGCTTCAAGCCCGCGTTGCAGGCCCATGGGCCCATTCAGATGCATTCTGCCCTCCTAGAAGGGCACACCAGCAACCTCGCACTGCAGCGATCCCACGCAGGCAGTCCGTCGGATCAGGCGGGGTCATCCCAGACCGGCGTTCGCCGAGGAGTGCAGCCCCAGCAGCCACATGATATCGGCAGCTCACAATGGATGGCCTATTCCACAGCAGGGTGGCCGTGGCACTGTCGTCTCTATCACTGCGCGAGCCCGTCTCAGAGACTTAAGGGTACACCACAGCAGCAGGAGCAGGGTCGATGAGCTTGCTGCCAGCATGGTGCTCACTGGGTCAGGATAAGTGCAAGATTATTACTTTGAGCGGCCATCTTCCTGCTCGGCTTGACCCAGCCCCTCCTGGACTTCCATATTGAGCCCAGGACCACCAGAGTGACTCCAAGGGCAAGTTGGTTCTCCTCCTGATCAGAGCCTCAGAGACAGAAAAGGCTCCATTCACCTTGAATCCTGCACCTTGACTCTGTCTGCTGTGAGTCCTGCCCTCCGAGTGGTAGCTCCCCAGTCCTGGACCCTTGGAAGTGGGCCTGAAGGTGCTCTGCTAGCCCATCTATGGTCTTAGCAGAACCGACACACCATGACGCATCGCCTTCAGCTCCGCATTGGAACTCCTGACACATGACCTTACAGCACCTCAGAACCACTGCTGGACAACGTATCCTTGTTGCAGGACCTTTCATCGCAGCCCCTCAGGTCCTTGGAACCTCCGTTGTGCAGTGCATTCTCAATGCAGGACCTCACATTGCTGCCCTGAAACTCCTCAGAGCTACAGCTGCGTGACATATCCTTGACGCAGGACCTTGCATTGCAGGCCCTTGGAACTGTCATTGCAAGACGAATCCTTGATGTGGGGCCTCGTAAAGCTCTGCAACAAGGGCTTAAGGTACTTTGTTCAGCGGGTCTAACTTGGTCCCTGTATCCAGCCTGTACTCCATCGTTATCTGCCTGAACTTTTTCCCGGTCTGCCATGACCTGATAGCCACAGTTGGCGCTTTGTGCTTCTAGGCCCTATCTTTACCTAAACCTGCAAAATTGCATATCTCCGCTTCTACTAATTGGATTTTTATTGTTTGGTATCAAATAATGTATTAATTTCTACTTTATTTTTCTAAAGTAGGGTGGGATTTTACTTGTGTTGCGTTTTAACTTTATTACTTTTTAAAGTGCTGCATAAATACTTTACACATTGCCTCTAAGTTAAGCCTGACTACTTTTGTGCCATCTTACCAGAGGGTTGAGCACAGGTGAATTTGGTGTTCCACCCTGACAGTAATTACTATACATTTGTAAAGTGCACAGCTACCTGAAAACGTGTGTGCCGGCGCTAACGAAAAGAGTATCCACTTAGTTCAAAGGCAGAAACCAGCTTAGGAGAAGGTTATTACAGAGTCAAGAAGAAGCGTTTTAAGCTTTTACCTGAAAACATTTCAGATGGACAACTTCTCAAGGCCAGGGGTAAGGCATTCCACAGTCTAGCTGTCAGGTAGGCAAAAGAACGACAACCTCTTCCGGATTTAGCAATACGAGTGGTTTGGAACAACTTAAAGTTAGTAGAATGAAGGGATCGAACCTGGGAGGATAGTTTGAACCGGCACCTAAGATAGAGAGGAACTCTCTAGTTTAAGATCCTGAAAGCAAAAGTGAGGGCCTTAAACTGGATCCTTTTATTGATCGGCAACCAGTGAAGCTGACGCAAATGATTTGATATAGTGCACTAGGGAGGGAGTTTCAGGATCAATTGGGCAGCAGCGTTTTGAGTAATCTGAAGATGTTGAATAGAAAGGAGGAGAGCCCGGAATACAGACTGTTAGAATAGTCCAGCTTAGAAGCAATCAAGGCATATACAATGTTTTTCAGCTGTTCCACAGGAATAAAATGCATCAGACAACTCAGAGATCTGAGAGTCAAGAAACAGGAACTAGACAGTGATTTTATCTGAGTTTCAAAAGTAAGCACAGCATTGAATTTAACCCCCAAGTTTCTGACCACAGGGGACAGACAAGGGGGATTACCCATCACAGATGGCCACCAAAGGTTGGAGTCAGGTATAGATTTGGAACCAAAGAATAGAATCTCAGTCTTATCTGAGTTTAACTTAAAAAAAATTGATATTCATCCATTCTAGGATAGATCTGAGACAAGATTTAAAAGAGCTCAATGATGAAGGAGCATTTTCGTGAAATGCCAAAAACAGCTGAGTATCGTCAGCGTACAAAACTAGCTAACTCCAAAAGACTCTACAATATTAGCAAAGGGTGACATATATACATTAAAAAGGGTAGGGCTGAGAGACGAACCCTGTGGAACACTGTAATTCAAAGGCTTTGCTGCAGACATAAAGGGAGGGAGAAAGACTGCTTGTGTACAGTTGCAGATAAAGGACTTAAACCAAGACTAGGCACAGTCAGTAATGCCCACGCTTTCCAGTCTCTCAAGCAAAATAGCATGAAAGACCATATCAAATGCAGCTGAGAGATCCAGCAGCATTAACATAACTGGGGAATTTCAATCAAGATTGCTTTTAATATGCTGAGAAACCTCAAGAAGAGCAGTCTCAGTACTATAACCATGCGGAAAACCTGATTGGAAGTACTGTAGCAGAAGGTTTTCCTCCAAAAAAAGAGTGAGCTATCTGTTAACATTTTTTTCTACCAGCTTTGCCATAATGGGCATGAGAGAGATGGGCCTGAAGTTGCTCAAAATCTTAGGGTCAGTGGAAGACTTCTTGATTAAGGGGAGTAGCAAGGCCTGCTTCCATCCAGATGGGACCATTACCTGAGCAAGAGATTCATTGAGAAAGTTGTTCATCCAGGGGTTAATCACTGATACTGCCTTTATAAGACTAGTTGGGGCATGGATCAAGCGGAGATCCTGATTTACAAGTGACAAGGTCTTCAGCAGATGTTTCAAGGAAGATGGGAGAAAAGCAAGACAAAAGTGGAGCAGAAGAAAGAGCAAAAAAGCCTGAAGGGGCTGTAGAAGGCTGAGAAAAAAAAACGTAAATAACCTGAATTTTATTATGAAAAAAACCAGAGAGTTCCATTGTAGGGGTAAGTGTATTTTTAGTCACTAGTGGAGAAAGAAAGGCGTTAACCACCTTAAACAATTCTTTAGGTGAATTATCTACCTCAGAGATTGACAGGGCAATAAAAGCTGGACGAGCCATGTATATGGCTTTATGATATTTCTTAAGAGCATCCTGATAGATTGTCTTGGCCTCTACATCATAATTAGTTCTCCAGTGTCTCTCCAGCTTCTTACAGCTGGATTTAAGAAGTTTGAAAGAATCGGAGAACCAGGGGGCCGAAGGCTTAAGTCTCTTTGCAGAGTACACTTTCTTAGGGGCCCTGGTGTCAATAGCCTTCTCTACCCAACCATTGAAAAATGGGGCATCTTGCTCTAACACTCTGGCCTGATCAACAATGACAGATTGTAGGGTGTCACCCAAAAGGAGGTATTTAACTTTGTGCCAAGTTCTGGACATCTTTCTGATGGTGCTGCGTAGAACAAATGGGGTGGGACTTAAAATCTCCTAAGGAATTAAGACATGATCCAACCATATGAGATTAACGACCAGGAGTACATTGATCAGGAGAGGGCCAGCCAAAATAGGAACCAAGGTATGACCAGCTGTATGAGTAGGTCCTTTAACAAGTTGTACCAAATGTAAACCTTCCAGAGCGCCCAAAAATTATTGTGCCAATCTGTTGTTAGTGTCATTTACATGGAGAATAAAGTCTTCAAGTACCATAAAATTAGCATGCAGTGAAAAGAGTTGGCCTAGTGGTTCAGAAAGAGATTGTAAAAAAGTAGCTAATCCAGTCGTGAGAAAGAAAATAAGCGCACCAGAGACAGAGAAGGTGGCGGAAAGGGTAATAGTGAACACCATGCCCTCCATTATATCATTGCTGTTAAGATTAGAGATAGAGCACGGAGTTGATGAACGATGCATAATTGCAATCCCACCACCAATTTTATTATTGATTCACCTGGTACGCGCCCAGTAGAACCCTCAGATCTAGCACGGCGCACATGGTCCTGGTCCCCAGAACCAGACGAATAAACTGGGGCGGTAGAACGTTTGCCTTCCTGGGGGAAAAGCTATGGAACTTCCTTCCTCTTGCCCTCCGGTCACAACCTAGCCTGCAGTTATTCAGAAAGCAGTTAAAGACTTGGCTATTTCCCACTTCAAATAACAGAGTCACCCAGACTTAACTCAGCTTGCTGCCTCTCTTTTTCCTCCTCGGCTCTTGATTCGCCTAGCGCTAAGACACCCTCGGGTAATGCGCGCTCTATAAAACTACTTCATTCATTCATTTATTATCTCTATCAAGATGTTTGATGGAGAAATCTTGTGGGTTGGCTAGTGCTATATCTGGTGCCAAAATGCCCTTAACCCTTTCACTGCTTGGTCTTTCCCCCCCTGTGCTGTCTTTTTTTGGCTATTAGGGGTAGTTCACGCTTAGGCCCCTGTAACTTTTTGTCCACATAAGGTATCCATGCCAAATTTGCGTCCTTTTCTTCCAACATCATGGGGATTTTAAAAGTACCCAGGGTTTGTGGATTCCCCTGGAGGGGACCCAGAAATTAGCCAAAATACAGCTATATATTTTTTTTAAATGGGGAAAAAGTGCGGCAGAAGAAAGCATCTGGTTTATACCCTGCAAATGGTATCAACAAAGGGTTTGTGGTGCTGAAATGACCATCTTCCCAGCTTTCAGTGACAGGCAGACTTTTGTCAGAAAACCAAAATTTTTTACACCGTTTTCGCATTTTACTGGGACATAGCCAATTTTTGCTACTTTTGTGCTTTTAACCTCCTTCCAGTTAGTGGTAGAAATGGGTGTAAAAGCAATGATGGATCCTGGAAAGCTATACATTTCTGAAAAGTAGATGAACTTCTGAATTCAGCAAGGGGTCATTTGTGTAGATACATCAAGGTTTTTTTATAGAAACTAACAGTTGAAAATACGAACAATTGAAAATGTTTTCACCTGTAACTTCTTCTAAGTAAGACACATTTTTTAAAGCAATATACTGGTACATCCGCTGGACCCTTTGGTTGTGGGGATATATAGGACTTGTAGGTTCACCAAGAACCCGAGGAACCCAGGGCCAATTACTGAGCAGCGTCTTGCAATAGTTTTTTATTGTGAACTGGGTATATAGCAATTCATTTGGTAAAATATGAAGAGTGAAAAATAGGTATCAAAGACACCTATGCATTTCCGAAATGGGAACAAAATATAGAGTTTATAAACAGCAGCTATTTGCACATCTCCGAAATTGTGGGTACCCATACTAGCATGTGAATTGTAGGACATTTTTCAAAGTGACTTCTTTTTTACACATAGTCTTACATTTGGAAGGCAGAAATGCATAGAAAGTCAATAGGTAATAACAGTTGCTCTACAATTTTGTGTTCCCCTAAGTCTTTCGATAAAAATGGTACCTAACTTGTATAGGTAGGCCTAGTGCCCGTGACAGGAAACGGCCCAAAACGCAACGTGGACACACCACATTTTTACAGTGAAAACTGACCTTTTTTTTGCAAAGTGCCTTGCTGTGGATTTTGAACCCTAGCTCTGCCGGCACCTAGGGAAACCTAGCAAACCTACACATTTTTTAAAACTAGACACCCAGAGAAATCCAGGATGGGGTGACTTGAGTGGCTCTCACCAGGTTCTGTTACCCAGAATCCCTTGCAAACCACAAACTTAGAAAAAAAAAAACATTTTCCTCACATTTCTGTCATGGAAAGTTCTGGAATCTGTGTGGATCCACATAATTCCACCCATCCCGCATTCCTCAAAGCCTCCCGATAAAAATGGTACCTCACTTGTGTGGGTAGGCCTAGTGCCCGCGACAGGAAATGGCCCAAAACGCAATGTGGACACACCACATTATTACAGTGAAAACTGACCCTTTTTTTGCTCAGTGCCTAGCTGTGGATTTTGAACCCTAGCTCTGCCGTCACCTAGGGAAACCTAGCAAACCTATACAGTTTTTAAAAGTAGACACCCAGGGGAATCCAGGATAGGGTGACTTGTGTGGCTCTTACCAGGTTCTGTTACACAGAATCCCTTGCAAACCTCAAACTTTGATGGAAAGTTCTGGAATCTGTGTGGATCCACAAAATTCCACACACCCTGCATTCCCCAAAGTCTTTCAATAAAAATGGTACCTCACTTGTGTGGGTGGGTCAAGTGCCCATGGTAGGGAAGGGCCCAAAACATATTGTGGAGACATCAAAATTACCTATCACAAAACGACCTGGTTTTGCAAGGGGGGGCACCTGAATTTTTGGCCCTGGGCTCGGCGGCCCTCTAGGAAAACCTACCAATCCCACACATTTCAGAAAACAAGACATCCGGGGGAGTCCAGTGAGGTAGGCTTGCGTGGATCCCCCAAGGTTTTCCTACCCAGAATCCTCTGCAAACCTCAAATTTAGCTGAAAAAATCAAATTTTTCTCAAATGTCTGTGCGGTAAAGTTGTGGGATCACCGGGCTGACACAAATTTTCTACCACCCAGCGTTCCCCCAGGTCTCCCGATAAAAATGGTACCTCACTCGCATGGGTGGGCCAAGTACCCCCAACAGGCAAGGGCCCAAAAAGTATTGTGGAGACTTCAAAATTACCTATCACAAAACGACCTGGTTTTGCAAGTGGGGGTTACCTGGGTTTGTGGCCCCGGGCTCGGCGGTCATCTGGGGAAACCCACCAAACCCACACATTTCTGAAAACTAGACACCCGGGGGAGTCTGGGGAGGTATGGCTTGCATGGACCCCCTAACGTTTTCCTACCCAGAATCCCCTGCAAACATCAAATTTAGCTGAAAAATTCACATTTTTCTCAAATTTCTGTGTGGGAAAGTTGTGGGATCACTGGGCTGACACACATTTCCTACCACCCAGCGTTCCCCCAGGTCTCCTGATAAAAATGGTACCTCACTCGCGTGGGTGGGCCAAGTACCCGCAACAAGCAAGGGCCCAAAACATATTGAGGAGAAATCAAAATTACCTATCACAAAACGACCTGGTTTTTGGGGGGGTGGAGGCATTGGCATGCCTATTTTGGGCAGCCCCCACACGTACGTATAAAAAAAAACAAAGAATGCCTGGTGCCTAGTGGGCTTTCTGCTCTCCCCGGGGGCAGATCAAGGGCTATTGCCCCTATCTGCCTCCAGGGGGGGCCGAAAGACTGGAATTTTTTTTTGGGGGGGGGGCATTGGCATACCCATTTTGGGTAGCCCCCACCCCTATATACATTAAAAAAATCCCTGGTGCCTAGTGTGCTTTCTGCCCCCCGGGGGCAGATCGGGGGCTATTGCCCCATCTGCCTCACTGGGGGAAAGACTGTGGAATTTTGCAGGGGGTGGGGGCATTGGCATGCCCATCTCGGGAAGTCCCCACCCCTAAATAAAATAAGACAAATAATCCCTGGCATCTAGTGGGCTTTCTGCCCTCAGGGGGGGCAGATCCGGGGGTACTGCCCCCATCTGCTTCCCAGGGAGGGTAGAAAGACTGTGTAAGTTTGTGGGGGCAGTGGCATTCCCATCTCTGGGGGCCCCACCCTTTAATCCAAATTAAAAAAAATCCCTGGCATCCAGTGGGCTTTCTGCCCCCGAGGGGGAGATTGGGGGCTACTGCCTCCATCTGCCCCTCAGGGGGTGGCAGAAAGACTGGAATTTTGCTGGGGGGGGCATTGGCATACCCATCTTGGGCAGTCCCCACCCTTAAATCAAATTTTTAAAAAAATCCCTGACTTCTAGTGGGCTTTGTGCCCCCCGGGGGGGGGCCAAAAAGACTGGAATTTTGCTGGGGGTGAGGGCATTGGCTTGCCCATCTTGGGCAGCCCCCATCCCTAAATCAAAATTTTTAAAAATATCCCTGGCTTCAAGTGGGCTTTCTGCTGGGGTGGGTTGGGGCATTCTCCCCTTACCAATGACAATGTTTTGTACCTATGTGTTTAGGTTTGGAGTGGAGTGGATGTATGTGGTGTGGAGTGGAATAATGTGGGTTAGATTGGAATTGTTAGTTGTTGAATTGTGTGTGGTGGAATTTTGTGGTATGGATTGGATTTGTGTAGTGGAATTATGTGGCATGGTGTGCAGTGGAATTATGTGGACAGTAATTATGTGGTATTTAGTGTACTGGAATTCTGTGGAGTGGGATTGTCTGTTAAGGTGTGTAATTATGTGGAATGGTATTTTGTGTTGTGGAGTGGTACGTAGTGGAGTTTAATTATGTGGTGTGTTGTTGAATTTTGTGGCATGATGCTGAATTCTGTTATGTGGATTGGATGTATGCAGTGTGTTGTGTAATTGTGATGAGTTTAATTATGTGGTTTGTTATCAAATTATGTGGTGTGGAATGGAATGGAAATGTGTAGAGTTGAATTGTGTGGCGTGGAAGTGTGTGGTGTTGGGTGAAATTATGCTGATTTGAATTATGTTGCATGGTGAGGAGTGTATTTGTTTGGATTGTGTTATCAAGTTTAGAAATGATTAAATATAATTACAAAGAAATGCAGCTTTCACACAAAATTAAAACACATTGCTTTGACCAAAAAATGTTAGAAATGCACAAATGCCTCTTTAATTTTAGACCTAAGCAAGGAGGAGCTGCAAAAAAAACATACTTGTTCAACCTGAGCAGGGAAAACAGAAAAGAGTTTCAAGACCAAACACTTCAACACACCAGTGCAAACTTACCAGAAATGTGAAATGTAGTGGCTTTAAGGGTATGAAATGAGCACATTTTTGAAGGCTTGTAGGAGTAAGTCAGCAAGAGGAACCAACAGAGGGGGTGTGCTTTGAGAAAGAAAGAAGAAGGATCAACCTTAACAGCAAGGTAATGCAATGAGGTGACTGAGGTAGAGATGGTGGTGGGAAAGGTACAGAGGAAGGAGGAGAACCAGCATGTAGAGAACAAGGGGAAAGGTAATCTTATTTTCAGAGGTGTTATGAAGAGATGTTAAATAAATGCTCTGTTTGTTATAAAAGGTGTGGTCTGCATTTTGTTCATGTGCGTGTGCTACAAAACACTATAGCTAAAACATAACTAGCGCTGCAGTTAGTGTGCACACATAGCATTACAGGGCGCCACAACACAGTATTGCACTCAGATTATGCAGACACAGTGTTTGTATAGTAGCCAGAGTAAACACACACTGGAACAGCAACCACAACTGACTCCTTCCTGACAGCAGCCATGGTCACTACCATTAGCAGGGCAACCTTCCTGCTGACAACCAAAGGCACAGCTAGCACATAAGACAGGGCAAACGAAACACAATAACAGGCACATGCTGATAAAATACTGTGCACTTGAGCTGACTGTCATTCTCAGGCTCTAGATTGCATTTGTCTGTAGCGCCCAACTGTCATTCCAGAGGACAAAACTGTGTGTCCCCTACTGACTGGCAGCATAGGGTGCTGAGGAATGAGGGTCACTGATTCACTGTGGGCTCCTGAACCCAACCCTTTACAATGACTGCACCGGTGGCCTGCTCCAACCCCTATTTATCTTCTGGGGCTGCAGGATTGGAGGTGGAAGGAAACGCCATCTTGGAACTCCCTGAAGTGGTGCTCAGGCGAGGCCAGGACAGAACGGAAAGGGAAGTGGTGTGGGAGGAACATTTTGCGGATACAAAATGCAGTTACTTGTTTTCCACAGGAAAGACAATGGGTTCATGGGAGATGTTTTGTTAAACATCATTGGTAATTAAAATAAAGATAATTTGCGAGCTTTGAAAGCTGCCAGCGTGATGAAGATGCATGGATTAGGAATGCATTTATGCACAAGAGATCTTTCAGTGGTTGTTTACTGCAAACCTTTCTCTTTTTGCGGTTTGGATGTAATATCTGCTTTTAAGCTTAAGCAGTCGAACAAATATGTGTAAGACGCTTGATCACCTTTCGCTTCCATCAGGACGAATTGGTGAGAGGGCCTGCTATTAATATTTATTGGTGCTGTTGTGATTAAGGCGATACAAAAGGGGATGATGGACGGAACGTTTGAGCCAATCAAACACTCACCCCCAGTCAACTGATCTGGGTTTAATCCATCATCATTCTTTAGCTCACTCCACCACCCCAGTTCAGACATGGCCATATGCAAATCAGTCTGACCCTGTGCCTCATGGGAACAGTCCAGCCCGAACTGCCAAGCCATGTCTTCCCTGGACCGGAAACAAGCATCCTAGGACCGGTTTCTGGCATTCCAGCCGTCATCAGCCAGGCTTGCTTGAATCCAGTGGCAAAGTGAGCAAGGGACCCACGTCTGGGCATACCCCGCCAACTTAGGGCGAACAAAGCGATACAAAGGGGATGATGGACGGAACGTTTGAGCCAATCAAACACTCACCCCCAGTCAACTGATCTGGGTTTAATCCATCATCATTCTTTAGCTCACTCCACCACCCCAGTTCAGACATGGCCATATGCAAATCAGTCTGACCCTGTGCCTCATGGGAACAGTCCAGCCCGAACTGCCAAGCCATGTCTTCCCTGGACCGGAAACAAGCATCCTAGGACCGGTTTCTGGCATTCCAGCCGTCATCAGCCAGGCTTGCTTGAATCCAGTGGCAAAGTGAGCAAGGGACCCACGTCTGGGCATACCCCCGCCAACTTAGGGCGAACAAAGCGATACAAAAGGGGATGATGGACGGAACGTTTGAGCCAATCAAACACTCACCCCCAGTCAACTGATCTGGGTTTAATCCATCATCATTCTTTAGCTCACTCCACCACCCCAGTTCAGACATGGCCATATGCAAATCAGTCTGACCCTGTGCCTCATGGGAACAGTCCAGCCCGAACTGCCAAGCCATGTCTTCCCTGGACCGGAAACAAGCATCCTAGGACCGGTTTCTGGCATTCCAGCCGTCATCAGCCAGGCTTGCTTGAATCCAGTGGCAAAGTGAGCAAGGGTCAATTTAAAAAAAATATATATTGGGGGGCTCCATGGATCCACCGGTCCTCCTCGAAAACCAACGTGACACCTCTGGGGATTCGCTCTGGATCAGCAAATCTTGAGTGAATTCCCAGAGGTGTCACATTGTGTGTTGCAGTGAATTTGCAGATTCATGGAACCCCCCCCACCCAATTACAAAAAGTAGGGTTGTGCATCTGCAGGGGTGATGGCTGCAGAGCCTGGCCAAAGACCAGGCCCTGCACCAAACTCCACGCCACACACTGCCAAAGAGAGTGCGTGGAGAGGGGCTTGAAGCCAATTGCCAAGCTGCACATGGTGATGAATATCCTGCTTTACGTTAAAACAAATAGACATTCGCTGAGAAAAACGGTTAAAGTGAAGTTATAGTTAGGAATTGTAATAATATCTTACTTTACAATACAAAAACTGTTGAAATTCACTGAAAAACGAAAGGTGAAAGGGATGTTATAGTTAGGTGAAAAGGTCAGTTAAAACATACTATTTTAAATTGATAAAACCACAGAAATTCACCAGACATAGTTATCACACGTAACTATAATTCTGGCCCCAAAGTAACTATAACTCATGCCCTCACCATGCACTGCTTCTACCCTCACATATTACATCACATGTTCATTGACTGCATTGATAACATCCCTAATGACATCTAAAATAACATCATTGATAACAACACTGTGGATAGCAGGGTGCAAGTTATAGTTACTTTAGAGCACTAGTTAAAGTTACTTGAGATGACTATAACTGGTTAATTTCTGTGGTTTGGTGTTGTGGTTTTTGTCCTTTTAAATGTAGTTTTCTTGGTGAATATATATATCTATGCCACTCCACTATAAGCCACTCCATCTCTTCCCCACTCCAGTATAAGCTATTCCACTGTATGGAACTACTTTGTACGCCACATCACTCTATGCTACTCCACTCTATGCTATTCCACTGTACCCTACTACACTGTACCTCACTCTACTTTATGTCACTCCACTTAACACCATTCCACACTATGCTATTCCACTCTACACCACTCCTGTATACACCACTCCACTGTATGCTATTCCATTCTACGCCCCTCCACTCCACCACACTGCACTCTATGTCATTGCAGTTTAGACTACTCCACTGTATGCTAGTTGAAGGTACACCTTTTCACTCTACGCCACTTTACTCTATGCCTCTCCACTGTAAACCACTACACTCTACGCCACTACACTCTAAGCTGCTCCACTGTACTCAGTTCCACTGTATGCCACTCCACTCTATGCTATTCAGCTCTATGCCACTCCACTCTACACCACTCCACTATACGCCACTCTGGTATATGCTATTCCACTGCACGCCACTCCACTCCACTCCATGCCACTCCATTCTTTGCCACTCTACCCCACTCCAATCTACGCCACTTTACTGTACACCACTCGAGTCTATGCCACTTTACTGCATGCTACTCCACTCTGCGCTATTCTAATGTATGCAATGTCACTTCTCTCTACACTATTCCACTCTATGCCACTCCACTATATGCCACTCCACTACAAGCTATTGTACGCCAATACAGTCTACCCCACTACACTCTATCCCGCTCCACTATACAAGCCCCACTCTATGATAGTCCACTCTGCACCACTCCACCTTATGCCACTCCACTGTACGCCACTCCACTGTATGCTATTACACTCTTCACCACTCCACTAAACACCAATGCATTCTACGCCACTCCAGATTACGCTATTCCACTGTACATCTCTACAACGTACCTCACTCCAGTCTATGCCGCTTCACTCTACGCCACTCCACTCTACACCACATCACTCTATGCTAATCCACTTTACCCCACTGCACTGTACCTCAAAATACTCTATGCCAATCCACTCTACAACACTCCAGTCATGCTATTTCGCTCTACACCACGCCACTCTATGCCACTCCATTCTACTCTATGCTATTCCACAGGTTGCCACTCCACTCTGCCACACACCACTCTACGCCACTGCAACCTACACACCTTCACTCTACGCTATTCCATGATACGCCATTCCAATCTACACCAATCCATTCTACAAAACTCCACTGTAGCCACTCCACTCTATGCCACTCCGCTCTACGCTATTCAAATCTATGCCACTACACTCTATGCCATCCCACTCTATGCCACTCCAGTATATGCTATTCCACTGTATGCCCCTTCACTCTATGCCAGTCTACTCTACACCACTCACTCTGCCCCACTCCATTCTACTCTATGCCACTCCAGTCTACGCTACACCACTGTATTACACTCCACTGTACACTACTCCACTCTGCAGTATTCCACAGTAGCCACTCCACTCTACCACACTCCACTCTATGCCACTGCACGCTACACTACTTCACTCACCTCTATTCCATGGTATGCCATTCCACTTTACACCACTCCATTCTACGACCCTCCACTGTAGGCACTCCACTCTACACCACTCCAGTCAACGCTATTCAAATCTATGCCACTCCACTGTATGCCACTCCAGTATCTGCTATTCTACTGTATGCCCCTTCACTTTATGCCAGTCTATTCTACACCACTCACTCTACCCCACTCCACTCTACACCACTTTACATTATGCCACTCCAGTCTACGCTACTCCACTGTATGCTACTCCACTCTGCGGTAATTGACTGTATGCAACTTCACTCTACGGCACTCGTCTCTACGCTATTCCACGCTATGTCACTCCACTCTATGGCACTCTACTATACTCTATTTGACTGTACGGCTCTACAGTCTACCCCCATTAAATTCTACCCTGCTTCACTCCACTCCACAACACTCCACTCTACGGTATTCCACACTACACCACTCCACATGTGCCACTCCACTCTAAGTCACTCCACACCATTACGCTCTTCACCACTCCACTGTATGCCACTGCATTCAACAACACTCCAGTCTATGCTATTCCACTGTATGTCCCTCCACTGTATCTCACTCCAGTCGATGCCACTCCACTGTATGCCATTCCAATTTACATCACTCAACTGTACGCCATTCCACTCTACGTTATTCCACTGTACGCCACTCCATTTTACCACACTCCACTCTACGCCACTGCACTCTACACTACTTCACTCTAAGATATTCCATGTACTCCATTCCACTCTAGCCCCTCCACTCTATGGCATTCCACTGTACGCCACCACACTCTACACCACTCTACCCATATGCTATTCAACTCTATGCCGCTCCACTTTATGCCACTGTTATGTTATGTTATGTTATGCTATGCTATGTTATGTTATGTTGTGTTATGCTATGTTATGTTAATTGGTTCTTGATATAGCGCAATGACTCGACCACGAAGGGACATATCGGTGCTCTGACAGGCAGGGGGAGTAAAAGGCAACTGATTAAAACCACCATGTTTTAAGGTGTTTCTTAAAACCAGAGAAAGTGGGACATGCACCAATGAACAGATGGAGCTTATTCCAGTGGTGCGGGGCGAGATCGGAAAATGCTCGGCCACCATATCTTGATGTATGGATACACCAAGGCTGTAAAATAAATTGATTTTTAGATCTTAGGTTCCTATCAGGTAGGTGTGGAATGAGTCTATCTTTGGACTTGAGCCTGACAGAGATTTGTAGATCAGGCTGAGAAGTTTGAATAGTGCTCTCTTTCTAATTGGGAGCCAGTGGAGGGCTCTAAGAATAGAAAGTGATGGAGTCTGAGTAAGCAAGTTGTTAAAAATGCGAGCAGTGGTTTTTTAACCACCTGCATTTTAGATACAAGAGATACATTAGAAGCGAGGAACAGGGCATTGCCATCATCCAAGGGACTGATTATTAATGCCTGCGTGAGACTTTTCTGGAACCTCAAAGGAAGTCAATGACATTTTTTCCTAAGAAGGTTTAGTATGCCAAAGTAGGTGCCGCAGGTGGAGGTAATCTGGTCTTTCATAGATAGAGTGCCCTCTAAAAGTATACCCAGATTCCTGCTTGTTCTGCTGGGTACAGGGGCAGGGCCAAGTTCAGCTGGCCACCAGTCATCCAACCAATAGAGCTGAGCTTTGCCAAACAGAAGAATCTCTGTTTTGCCCCTATTCAATTGAAGACAATTGAGGGACATTCAGATGGCAATTTTCCTCATGCAGGCGACAAATCGCTGTTTGATGTTCTCAGTGTTGTGCCCAAATGAGATAACCAATTGGGTGTTGTCTGCATAAGAAAGAATTTTAAACCCGCAGGTGTTAACCAACTGGGCTAAACGGTCTACATAGATGTTGAAAAGTGTGGGACTCAAGAAGGAGCTCTGAGGGACCCTCTTTTCCAAGGGAACAGTTTTAGAGTGACAAGTGCCGAGGGAGACTGTCTGGACCCTGTCTTTGAGAAAATCTTTAAATGAGTCAAGGGCGACACCATGCATAACTATCTGGTAAGTCGTTGAATCAAGATGGAATGAGAGATGGTATCAAACGCCGCTGACAGGTCAAACAAAACCAGCATGGCGGGGTTTTCGGCATCGAGGGATAGCCTAATGGTGTCCACTACTGCAAGTAGGGCAGTTTTGGTACTGTGGGAAGGTCTGAAGCCCGATTGAGAAGCGTCCAACAAGCTATAGTTCTCCAGATAAGAGGAGATCTGTTTGTTGAAGTAGGTCTCCAGAACATTACCCAACAGAGCGAGGAATGATATGGAGCAGTAGTTAGCCGGTTCGTTAGGGTCTGCTGTAGGTTTCTTCAAGATAGGTATAACATGTGCTGCTTTCCATAACTGTGGGTTTAAAGCTAGAGTCAGAGACTGGTTGCACAGAGATGTGATAGCTAGTGCATTAAGAGGGAGAGAGTAGCAATGATATGGGGGGAGGGGAGATCAGAAGGAGGTTCAGATTTTGCTATAGCTAGCAAATCGAACGTCTGAGATTGAGAGATAGGCTTGAGCCTTTCCAATAGTACTGGGGTAGTATTTCAAGGCAATTCAATGGTGTAATGGTGAGTTGAAAGATTAGCCACAAAGTGAAAACTATGGTAGATGTTGTCTATTTTAGTTTGAAAATGGCTCGCTAAGGTGTCACAGAGTGTTTGTGAGGCAGGGATGACGACGGAGCAGGCTTGTGGTTTGACAAAGTCATTTAGGATTTTAAAAAATTCCTTTGAGAAATTGCCTGCTTGCTCTATCTTGTCGAGAATATAATGCTTGTACGCTGACCTTGTTTTGCAGTGGTAGGCACTTAGTGCTGATTTTTATATTTGTTTGTCGGTGCTAGTTTTTGAAACCCACTATTTACGTTCTAATCTTTTACAACTTGATTTGTGGGTTTTCAATTCAGCAGCGTGCCATGGAGCATTAGGTCTACATAGTTTAACGTAAAGTTTCTTATGAGGAACCTCAATATCAAGTGCATGGGAGAAGGTGTCATGAAACAGAGCTAGAGCTGAGTTCATGTAAAGCGAGTTGTCTAAAGTAGGGGCAAGAAAAGCAGATTTAAAACATTCCAGAGTAATCTGCTTCCATGGTCTTGTTCTAAAGAACTTCTGAACTGTAGGTTTAGCTGGAATGATCAGAATGGAAATCTGAAAACCGATCAAAAAGAGACCCGTCCAGGTTAGAGGTTATGGGATGTCAGCTTGAAGAAACCTGGAAGTAGAAAAAATGAGGTCTAATGTGTGTCCTGCCAAATGAGTAGGACCAGTCTTGGTCAGGTGGAGGTCTAGCATTTCAAGACTGGACAAATTAATAGGTATGTCAGGGTCAGTGGATATGTCAACGTGATAGTTGAAGTCCCCAATAAAGAGAAAATTATGTGTAGATATTACATAAGGAGCTAGTTGTTCTGCTAAGTTTTTGCTAAGCTCTTTTTTGGGCCTGGAGGGCAGTAGACTAGTGCGCATTTTCAGGTGTCCCTGTGGGGAGTTTTTATTTGGAACATTACTATCTCTGCCCAATCGGTGAGTAGGAAGTCAAGGATTTCTACTCTAAAAGAATCCCGGAAGGCGATAGCTTCTCTGCCTCCTGGTTTTGATTCTCTGTCCTGCCTTACCAGTTTGCAATTATTGGGAAATGCAATGGGAATGCAGGTCAATGCTAAAGAACGTAGCCAGGTCACTGTGATAAAAAAAGATCTGGGTGTGCAGATATAAGTAAGTCTCACAT
Organism: Calotriton arnoldi; assembly: GCA_963921515.1. Lineage (NCBI taxonomy): Eukaryota > Metazoa > Chordata > Amphibia > Caudata > Salamandridae > Calotriton > Calotriton arnoldi. The sequence continues at coordinate 93,397 of CAWUFW010018546.1, forward strand.
TTCAATAGTGTGCTTGGGAATATATCTAACAATCGAGATAGATGCTTTTAAGTGTGGAAGAAATGGGCATTTAGTATGGTGCTTAAATCCGGGGCAATTAAGGTAGAAGCTATGAACGTATTGGACTCCAAATTACTTGAAGACAGGCTTTCACTGTTTCCAGTCAGTAATGTTGTCTTGTCAATGGGACAAGACAACCCACATAAATTGCAGGAAAATGGTCCGTCAACATTCACTGGGAAGTAGGGAGCACAGTGTAGGCCACAGAGCCTGAGTTTTTTACTGTCATTACTATTGTACTGCTTAATGAAAGGGAAGGCTGCACCTGGCAGCACAGATGCAGAGTTCCTGGCGACGTTCGGGGCACGGCCAGGCGCAGACGGGCTTGCCTTTTCCACGTTGGTGCCAGGCTTGTGATTTTATGCCAAGGTGAAATGGAAAGCTAGACCGCTACTGTCCACCTAATGGCGGCCGTCACAGAGTAGCTGCATCAAAACAATTGATGAAATCTGCCTTGAGCTCCCTCCGCTCAATTGGCTTTGCCATATCAGACTGAGGAACTCAGTAAAGGATGAACGGTGCAGGAGGTGAGTGAGATGAATTGTACTGTGCATACAGACTTCCTAACAGTAATTGCAGACACACTAATTCAGGTGGGGATAAGTGAAAGCACACAGCACCTACAAATTTAGAAAAGTTAAAAATCGAAATGTGGGTGACATAAAACAATTGTGCAAGATTTTTTTAAAACATGACAAGCAGTCAGTTACTGCACTGTACGCCACTGTACTACACTGTAAGCCATTCCAGTATATGCCATTTCACTGTATGCCCTCCACTCTATGCCAGTCTACTCTACACTACTCTACTGTTCACCACTTCAGACTACGCCATGCCATTGTATGCTACCCCACTATACACTACTTCATTCTGCGGTATACCAATGTACGCAACTCCACTCTACATCACTCCTCTTGATGCTATTCCACTCTAAGCCACTCCATCCTACGCCTCTACACTATAAGCTATTACACTGTATGCCACTACAGTTTACCCCACTCCACTTTACCCCACTCCACTCTTTAACACTCCACTCTGCCATATTCTACTCTACACTACTCTATATGGAACTCAACTTTCCGCCACTCCACTGTATGCTATTACACTCTTTACCACTCCACTGCATGCCACTGCATACTACGTCATTCCAGTCTTAGCTATTTCACGGAATGTCTTTACATTGTGCCGCACTCCAGTCTATGCCTCTCCACTCTATGCCACTTCACTCTATGCCACTCCAGTCCACACTATTCCACTACAGGCCTCTACAATGTACCTCACTCTACTCTATGCCACTCCACTCTACACCACTCCACGGTACGCCACTGCATTCTAAGCCACAACACAGTATGCCTCTTCACTCTATGCCATTCCCTTCCACTCCACTCCACTCCTCTCTAATACATTCCACTCTATGCCACTGCACTCTGGACCACTCCACTCTATGTTATTCCACCGTACACCATTCCACTCTATGCCACTCCACTTTACGACTCTCCACTCTACGTCACTATACTCTACATTCCGCCAATCTACGCTATTCCACTCTATGTCACTCCACTTTATGCCATTTCACTTTACACCACTCCAGTATATGATATTTTACTGTTCAGCACTTCACTCCATGCCGATCCACTCTACGCCACTTTACTCTACCCCACTCCACTCTTCGCCACTCTACTCAATGCCACTCCAGTCTACAAAACTAGACTGTGTGCTATAACACTCTATACCACTACAGGCTACTTCACTACACCTCTACCCGGCTCCACTCTACAACACTCCACTCTATGGTATTCCACTGTACACCACTCCACTCTATGCCACTCCACTGTACGCCACGCCACTGTATGCTATTTCACTCTCCGCCACTCCTCTGTATACCACTGCACTCTACGCCACTCCACTTTATGCTATGATACTCTTCATCTCTCCTATGTATGCCACTGCATTCTATGCCACTCTAGTCTACGCTATTCCACTGTATGTCTCTACGCCGTACTTCACTCCAGTCCATGAATCTCCACTGTATGTCACTTCACCCTATGCCATTCTACTCTACACCACGACAATGTACCTCACTCCACTCTACGCAAGTCCACTGAACTCCACTCCACTGTACACCACCCCACTCTACGTCACTCCACTGTATTCTACTCCACTCTATGCCACTACACTCTGCACTATTCCACTGTACACAACTCCTCTCTACTTCACCCCACTCTATGCCATATCATTCTACACCACTCCACTTGCACTGTTCCACAGTATGATAATCCACTCTCCGCCACTCCACTCTATGACACTCCACTGTACGCCACTACACTCTATGCCACTCTTTGCTATGCTTTTCAACTCTATGCCACTCTACTCAACACCATTCCACTCTACTCTATGCCACTCCACTATTACACTGTACGCCATTACAGTCTACTCCGCTACACCTCTACCCCGCTCCACTCTACAACTCTTCACTCTATGGTATTCCACTGTACACCACTCCACTTTATGCCACTCCACTGTATGCCACTACACTCTACGCCACACTAGTCTACGCTATTCCACTGTGCGTCTCTGCACTGGACCTCATTCCGGTCTATACCACTCCACTATAGGTCACTCCAATCTATGCCACTCCACTCTACACTATTCCACTATACACTATTCCACTCTACACCACTCCACTCTATGCCACTCCACTCTACCGAACTCCGGTTTACGCCACTACTCTGCACCTCACTCCACTGTACACCACTCCACTCTACCCCACTCTACTGTACTCTATTCCACTGTACACAATTCCACTCCACACCACTCCACTCCATTCTATGCCACTCCACTGTATGCGACTACACTCTACACCACTTCACTCTCCACTATTCCACTGAACGCAACCCCACTGTATGCAACTCCATTCTATGCTACTCAACTCTATGCCACGCCACTCAGTGCTACTCCACTATACGATATTCCACTGTCCGCTACTCCACACTATGTCACTCTACTCTACACCACTCCAGTCTATGCCAATCTAATCTACGCTACTCCAGTCTACACCACTCCACTGTACGCTACTCCAGTCTACACTAATCCACTCTACGCCATTCCACTCTATGCAACTACACTCTATGCCACTCCACTCTACACTATTGCACTTTACACAGTCAACTAAATGCAATTTCACTCCATGCCCCTCCACTCTATTCCTCTCCTACATATGCTATTCCACTGCATGCCACTCCACTCTACAACACTCCACTGTAGGCAATTCTACTCTACACCACTCCTCTGCACACCACTCCAGTCTATGCCACTCCACTGAACCCCACTTCACTCTGTGCCACCCCACTACACGCTATTCCACTGTACGCAACTAGGCCCGGGCATAAAACTCCACTCCGCTTGCAGAGTTTGCGAAATTCAGGCACTCTGCGATTCGCGGAGGACAGCAGAGTTTCTGAAATACTCATTTCAGGCACGAGGCAGAGGTTTTCTTCCATTCACATGCTCAAGTTTTGTTTTGGCACTCACTCAAAAGCGCCAAGATACTCTAAGGCTGCTTGCAAGTACGCACAAGACTTCTAGCACTGCTAACGAGCTCCCCAAAGACTTCACACTCACTCACGCGGCTTCTGACCACTACGGCGCCAATATAGTGCACTTGAGCAGCTTTTGTGCTCGAGATGCAGCTGAGAGGCTTTTTGAGTGGATTTTCCTCTCCAACTGGCCATTGGAGTTGTTTTTTTGTGTGAGAAGCCATTTTATAAAAACTTTTTTTCCAACAGGTAGGAAGTGCCCCAGAGACTCCAACTTCCTTTTTTCTGTCCAGCAGGCTCCACCCAGTCCTTTGTCCTTCTCCTGGTCACTTTTCATTTGGATTTGGAGCTGGAAGGATCACTCTCCTTGTCCGATGCATACATACCATTGGATTTAAGGACTTTGTATTTGAGATTTCACAAGTAAGTTCAATAACTGGTGTATAAGGGTGTTGTTTGCTTGATTGAGGGCATGCACTCGGATTTATTTGTACTTTTATTAAATTTTTAAAATTTATTGTGGTGGGTGGCCTGCATTTTCAGTAAGGACCTAGTTATTATTTTTAATGTAATTTTTCTTGTTTTCTAAAGGAAAAATGTTGCACAGTTTAGTACATTTTTGCCATGTTTTTGTAATAAATGTGCAATATACATTTAATTCACAATCTGTCAATGGGCCTTCCAGCCAATAGGCCCAGTACTAGTCATTGGTGCATGAAACAACAGTTTCTCGGGTGCCTGTTGAATTGAAACATTATTGAGGCCATAGATGGCATTGGATTAAATTACGAAATCTGTTTTTTTGAGGGTATTTCACGTTTTTTCTGCAAACAGTGCAACAGTAATAGATTTGATGCCTTTGGAGGGTGTGTGTTGTTGTAAAAATATTTAGCCTAGTACATTTTCGGTTTTGGCATTGCTGAATTAATGCTGTTTTTCTCCTGTGTTACCATGCCTCCTTTGTCTGGCCAGTGTGTGGTGTGTTTGCAATAGGCCACCATTTTTCTTTGTTCCTCATGCCATGTGGCATGGGGACATTTTGTATAGTCTGCACCCATAGGCCTGCATGTGCTCTTTGTTTGTGGCCTTGCCTCTTGGCTTGCTGTTTGACCATGTGGTCGGTGGCCATTTGTATAGCCAGCCAATGTGCTTTTGCCATAGGCCTGCATGTGTTCTTTGTTCCCCATGCCTGCTTGCTTGTTGTTGTGACCATGTGACCGGTGGCCATTTTGTGTAGGCAGCCAGTGTGCTTTTGCCATAAGCCTGCATGTCTTCTTTGTTCCCTATGCCTCCTGCTTGTTGTTGTAACGATGTGGTGGGCTGCCATTTTGTGTAGTCAGCCAGTGTGCTTTTGCCATAGGCCAGCATGTCTTCTTTGTTCCCCATGCCTTCTTGCTTGTTGTTGTGACCATGTGGCTGGCGGCAATTTTGTGTAGCCAGCCAGTGTGCTTTTGCCATAGGCCTGCATGTCTTCTTTGTTGTGGCCATGTCTCCTTGCTGGTTGTAGTTCACCAAGTGGCTGGCAGCCATTTTGTCTAGGCAGCCAATGTGCTTTTGCCATAGGCCTGCATGTCTTCTTTGCTCCCCATGCCTTCTTCCTCAGTATTGTTGACCATGTGGCACTGGCTGGCAGCCATTTTGTGCGTCCAGCCAGTGTGCCTTTGCTATGGGCTTGCATGGATGGATGGATCAGATATCAGTTTAATAAATTATATGCTTAAGGATAATTTTACTTATTTATATATTTATATGTTTTTTTATTTTTATTTTTTAATTTTTGTTTTTTATGTTAGTTTCTTTGATTTTAATTTTTGAATTGTTTTTTAATTTTGATTTTTTAATTTGATTTTTTTGTCATTTTAACTTGTTTGTAATGTTCACATTTCTTTTGAATTTTTATTTTATTTTTCCCATTTTCCTAACATCCGGCATCAACCTCATATCTGCAATAGGTGCACAGCCACACAACAGCATTCATTGTCTAAGGATTATTCCATTGTCACCTGCACCTCCCTTAGTGCCACATCCCAACTTGAAGCGCATAAAGCAAACAGTTACATGTGTATGTTGTTGTTGTTGCTCTTTCTTATCCTTCTTGAGTGTACAACATGAAAGTTTATGTTGGTGTGGTTCTACGAATGGATACACTGTATTGTAATTATTTATAATAACTTAAGTAGCCACACTTATGATATTGTTTGTTTGTACTGACAACTGACAGCTTCAAGATGGCCCCAAAGAAAGGTGTTGCCAAAAAAGTGGCCAGGGGGGAGGAGAAGAAGCCGATTTCCACCACTGGCGTGCCGACCAGAACCTTTTTCAGCAAACTTGTGCCTGCCGTACCGGCCTCCGGGGAGCAAGCTGAGAAGAGCACTCCTACATCAACAGCACCACCCCATCCTAATCACAGGACCATGTCTGTCAGTGAGGCAGCCACCGCAATTATGTCGACGCCGATGAGTAGTGACATTGAATTGGATTTGTCCCTTTCGCAAGGTAGCACACAATCATTTCAGGAAACAAAGAAAAGTGGACAGCAGCCAGCAGTAGGGCATTTTCCTTATGTTGGAACAGAACAGGAGGTTGAGCTTCCTTCCGAGCAAGAACCTCCTCTCTTAGAAGCATTGGCTCCCAGATCTCCAGCAAGGAAAAGGAAAGGTTCTACTTCACCATCTTCTCCAAGTACCACTTCTGATGATGATGATGATAATAGGGACATGGAGTGGACCCCGGCAGAGTCCACGAGACAACAGGAGTGGCAAGGGAAAAGAAAAGTTCCTGAAAGACTTAGACTTATGGAAGGGAATGATGAGTAGGATGACGACGATGACGAGGCAGTCATTGTGGAAGGTGACACAGAGAAGTCTGACATTGCTATTCAACCTGCTCCGAGGGATGTGGCACAGGTAGCACCACCACCAGCTCCCATATTTGCAAAGCCCCAGCTGTGACCTGCACCAACCCCTATCTCAGGAGAAGCAGAGAGGCAATCGATGACACACCCGCCTACCTCCACTTCTTCTCAGACATTGGCAGTGGCATAGTAATAAAAGTACTCCTCCCCAGTTTGGGACTTTTTTACGGTTAGCAAAGAGGGGGAGCACATTGCAGTATGCAGCATTTGCCACACAAATGTTCTTTGAGGTAAGCCTGCTACAAATTATGGTACTGGAGGCCAATGACCCATATGAAAAAACACTACACAATCTAGTGGGAGGAGCACCTTAAACAAATTGCTGAACGTGGTCATAGTGGTGAGGAGAGCCAGGAACATCAGCTACAAGTCCAATCACGGTAGACGTTGATGATGAGGAGGAAGAGGGTGACATCTTCACACAAAGCAGCCCTGTCCCTATCAGTGCAGCAGCAGAATCACCCACCTCAGAGACTTCACAGTGGCACAAGACTGAGATGGAGACACTATGGCATCCAGTGACTGCCCCACCATGACGCACATTGAGTCTGCAACCACAATCTACTTCTCAAAAGACGCCTGTGTTAGTGGCCCCAGAAAAGAAAACAAATCTAGGTTACTATTCCGGGCATGTTTAGGCAGGAGGGGCCCTACGAACGGAACCACCCAACCGCATGTTTGTACAATAGAATGTGTGACAAAAATGTTGGCGCTGGACCTCCTCCCTTTTTGTTTTGTGGAAGGAGTGGGATTCTTTGAATTTGTGGCAGTCATCTGCCCAAAATGGAAGGTACCAAGTCAGACTTATTTTGCCAGAGTTGCTGTTGCTGCATCAGAATGTGTTGCAGTTGGTTGGACAAGCTTTGCAGCAAAGTGTTGTTCACACCATCCACCTGATGACAGACATCTGGACCAGTTGTCAGGCGACTGATTACAAGTGCATCACTGCACACTGGATCTCTTTTGCGGGGGTGAAGCAAAAGGTATCTGCAGGTCTTGGCCCTGAAGAAAGTTTTAAGAGTGTTCAGCGGCATGCAGCAGTGGCCATGTTTGCCATGGAGAAATCACATACAGCTGTAAACATCTTGGAGGAATTTAACAGCAAGGCGTATGAATGGCTGTGACCCAGTGATCTCAGAATTGGATTTGTTGCCTCAGACAATGGCAGTGACATAGTCAAGGCCATGTCAGATGGAGGCTATTTCAGGGTCCTGTGTTTGGCCGATTGCATCAACCTGGTGGTGCAAGATTTCCTAAAAAAATAAGACATAGTCAGCAACATATTGACCACCTGCAGAAGAATTTGCACTCATTTCAGCCATTCTTTTAAAGCCCTTAAGCAGTTGCGGATTATTCAGCGTAATAATAGAGCACCAGTTAAACTCCTGTACAGGGAGTGCTAACACGTTGGAACTCGACCTATTACATGTTGCAATATCTGTTTGAGCAGTACAAACAGATCAATGACAATTTCATTCTAAGAGGAGGGGATGCAGTTAGGAAAGCTATGACCATGGATGTTGACAATTGGGGCCTAGTCAAATGCCTGACCCAGATGCTACTCCCTTTTGAGGTTTTCACACGGGAAGTTAGCAAGGAGGACAGTACGATGGCCCAAACTATTCTGTTTTTGCATCTCCTACTGGACCAGGTAAAGAAGGTGTATGAAAGGTTCACCCCGGCAAGTGTGTATAAAAACACAGAAGCCCATGCCTTGGTTGAGAGCTTAATCTTCCGCTTGGCTTGTAATACAAGGCTGCAATATGACATAATTGAGTCCAAAGAGTACATCGGTGCCACACTACTTGATCCACGGTACAAAAAAATTCTGCCAACTTTCATTCTTTTTTTTTAAGGGGATGTTTTAAAATACAAGAGGTGGATTGTAGAGCAAGCCGGAGACTTGGAAGAAGAACGGCTGGAACTTCGAGCTCCACCCCGCAGTTCTGGGGTGCCACCTTCAACTTCCACAGAGGGTAATCTTGTCTCACATCAGCCAACATTACCATTAACAAGAACACAGGCAACAACAGCAACAGAAGTACCGGACCCAACATCTGCATTTTATTGGTTTCAATTGGCATGCCTCTAGTCCAATGCAGAGGCGATGGCAAAACAGGTTTAGTGAGTGGCAGCACCAATGACCATCCACAGAATATTCCAGGAGTATCTGGATGATCCAAAAGAGGTCTTTGTGGATCAAAATCCATTGATGTATTGTATGGGAAGATGCGCCAATGGCCAGAGCTCAGCAGGCTGGCAATAAAGTATCTGGCTTGCCTGTCGCCTGTGTGTCTGCTGAATGTGTGTTCAGTACGGCTGGTGCAGTTGTCACAGTGAGAAGGACCAGTCTCTTGCCTCAAATTGTGGAGAGATTGATTATGATCTAAATGAAGCAACATTTAAACCACACAATTACACCGTTCCTGATTCAGCAGCACAGGAGGAGGAGGAATATTGGTCAGAATCTGAATCAAGTGTGTTAGCTGACCAACATCTGGGTGAACCACTTAAGTTTGAGGGCGAACTCTACTTCCCAGACTAAGTATGCCAGTGCCCCTATAGAACTTTTTAATTATTTCTTGTTGAACTTCTATCTTTGCAAAAAAAAAAAAAGTAGCGATTGGAACATTATAGTTTTTGTGTCAAATTTATGCTGCCCCACCATTATTTTAGTCACATATATTGCCAGATTGCAGTTAGACCAGTGTGCATGGAAGAAGCCACCACAATCCTTCATGACATTGGAGACAATGCCTGACCCCCTCGCATGCCTATTGCCTATCCCTTTTTGCATCACTTAGCACTAGCAGGCCTCACCTAGAAGATCATTGATTTACAAGAGTGCCTACCAATACCAAATTCCAATGTGTTGCCTGCATCAAAGATGAATACCTCATACCTAAACTACCCGTGCTTGGATTGGACGAGGTAATTACAACTATTGCAATGGTGAGTGATTGTGTGAGTGATGATGAGTGGTGATTGATGTGGTGGCTGACAATGAGGAAGGGTGTGTGTTGAACTGTAATGCGGGAACTTTCTTGAGCTGATTGATTTGCAATGTTTGGGGCCTGAGTGATGGGTGATCATTTTTTCCCTGGAGGTGGTTGGCCTTTACAAACTTAGTTTAAAAAAATTAATTGACCTATGGGTCACTCCTATGATCCTTCTGTTTTTTTCATCATCTAGGATGGCTGCCCCAGTTGATTTACAAGACTGCCAAATTCCAATCTGTTGCTTGAATCAAAGGGGAGATTGTGTACCTACCACTGTGATTGGATTTGAACAGATAACCATTGCACCAATGAGTGATCTGATTATCGAGTGACTGTGAGTGATGGTTGATGTGGTGACTGATAGTGAGGGAGGGTGTGTTGAACTGTAATGCGGGAACTTTCTTGAGATGATTGATTTGCAATGTTTGGGGCCTGGGTGATGGGCTATAATGTTTTTCCCTGCAGGTGATTTGCCCTTTTACACTTACCCAGATTTAATTTCAGCGGCCTCTCCTTTTTTCTGGTTCTGCAGAGACCAGAACAGTCACTTTAGGTAACATACAAAAACCTATACAAAAGACTGCAATTCTATTTCTCTACTTGTTCTTCAACAGCAGTGCACTACACGTCTATCTTGCTAGGGTCATGATGACTGGTCTGAGATGGAGTTGCCCGGAGTCAGGAGGAAGATGGAAGAAATCAGCGCGGGAGCTGTGGCCCTACCTCATCCACAGCTAGAAGCAAGAATGTATCGACTTCAGTTCAAAGGTAAAGCAAGAGTCAGAGGCCTAGTACTCAAATATGTGGAATGGAGAGAGGTGTGTTTATTTGTGAAATGCTGCTCTGTGTGTGTGTGTGTGTGTGTGTGTGAATAGGTGTGCATGTGTGTGTGTGTGTGTGTGTGTGAGCGTATGTGTGTGTGTTGGACCTGTGGCAAAAGTGAAACTCTGAGTCCCCATCTTGGTTTTTTTGCTCTGTCTCTGAGTCATGAAGTCATGAAGCTTACCTTCCTTCTGTCCTTCTCCTTGACTCTAAAATACAATTTCTGTTTTACAATCCGCAGGCCTTCTAGTCTCCTGCATGAACGAAAGGCAAAAGCTGAGCTCAACACTCCTGCTTACCTACCAGACCAGTTCGGACAGGCATCCAAGAGTAGACATTCCAGAGGAGATAGCAGATGCACCACCTAATTTTGCAATACAGTATAATTTTTCTTTTAACAATCATATTTGGAGAACTGGGTGGATGGATTCACTCCTCAACCTAGAAGACAGAACATTTAGATATCTGATAACTTGGGTCTCTGGGGTAGAAGGACTGTTTTCCATGCATTTAATTGTACTCTGTCATACTAATTCCTTTGTTTCCTTCCACAACAGATTGATGATGAATGATGTGCTGCTCATTGCCCAGATGAATGTTGTTCTTGTGTAGTGTTTGTCTTTGTCAAACCTTTCCCTAAATCCCCTTTGCCATCCATTCATCAAACTCCTAGCCCTTTTCCCTCGGGCTATGTGATGATTTACTGAGGTGTGGCTTAATTTACATCATCAATGGATCACACACTTAGTGGGGCAGATTTGGTGAAAGCAACACCAACTTCCTGCAGGAAATTCTAAGCAATAGCCCAAACTGGCCCCTTACCCACCTGCGAATGAAAGGTAATCTATATTTTAGATATGGAATGAAGAACATCAGTCGTCAGCATCATCATTCAGGCCTTTTGTTGCGTAACCGTAAATGCCTAACCTAAGCTTGTACACTGCAGACTTTGAGTCAATTTTTATAACTCAAGGATTTTGTAAATACTACTAGCTCCCCATTAGCCAACAATGACTACTATTGCTATTTTTTTTTATCACTATCAGCAATTCTTGTTGTGTCATCATGTAGTACCCTGGTGTCAATTCTTTGTAAAGCTTTGATATAATATAACCCACTAACTCAGTCTTTTTATTTCCATTTAGTTGCCTACGATGGATAATCAATCATTCAGATTAATCCTACTGTTGGAGCTCACCTGGGTGGAACTGTAAGTGGGACCTAACTTGTGAAGTTGTAATGCCTTCCCTGTTATTGCTTCATCTTTATTTAGGCAAGACAACTATGGAGTGAAGTGAACTAGTAAACTTAGTAAGTAAGTACCTAACTGCTACTATCGTTTATCTAGTTTGTTGTAGACAATATGGGCCATGGTCAAGATAGTAAGAAAAATATAACTCTATAACTAAGTGCTACACTCTCGCTTACAAGCACATAAACAGGCTGCGTAAAAGCTGAAGGCAGCAGTGTAAAGTAAAAGTAAAACAAACTACTTCAGGCATAAATTTCAATCAAATAAAATAGTTTCGCCCTCTCCACCCACACAACCTGCCCACCTTTCTGCCCAAACAAACAGACCAAAGAAAGTCAAACCCATCCAAAGTTCCTTCCCACCCTCTCTACTCAGCCACAACAAGTCCCTCCCTCTAAAGCAATTTTTTTTTAACAGCCTAAAAGAGGGCAATTTGGATGTCGGTCCGGAGCTGGTCCAAGCTCTGCTCCATTGTGGTGAGCCGATTCTCGATGGAGTTCAGCCGCGGCGGCATGCGGCACAGCGAATGGGCTGGTGTTGTCAGTGTGGGAGGGGATGGCAGCAGTTGATGGAAGCTGATGTCTGCAGTGGGATGGCTGGGAGACTGGCGGCTGAGTGGAACCGGCTTGACTGGGGCCCAGCTGAGAGGCATTTGTTTCCTCCTCTCCCAAGGCCACCAGTCGCCGGTATTCTTACTGGATATATGATGCCTGTTGGGAGGTCCGGCTGGACTAGCAGGAGTAGCTATATTGAGAAAAACAAAAAGACAAAATGTAAATAATGCTCTGTTGAAACAATTGTTTTAAATTACTGGGTGGCACAGTAGCAGTACATTGCTGGTCCCCTATTGGCTATTGGACTTTGATGTGATTATGATTAGGAGAGTCACAAGGCCAATTTTATGTTTTACCCACACATGCCTTGCATAAAAAGCACTGAGAGTGTGGCAGAAAAGTATTAAAAGGCAGAATAACACCGGATTAAAAACACTGTGATTTGATTATTTTTTTATTCTAAAGGCTTTTCAAGCAACTACAGAAAAATGAATTACCTCTCATTAATGAGTATGGAATTATGCACTATGGAGTACAAGTTGTGTGTTGTGCTAAAATAACAAAGCCATGCTCATTGCTAGCCAGCGATTTGGGTATTTTGCTACTGTTTACAGCTGGGGCAGCTATAATTGACAATTATCTGTTTTAATTCTAATGGCCCTGCTCTTCTCCAAATGCATTTCTCTTTCTAACTCTACCCTGACTCTAAAGAGGCAGATGAATAATAAATGCAATGTCACACACCTCACGTATGAAATGTGGATATTAATATTTCCCTGTCTGCCATAAGTAGACATTGGGGAAAATTACGGACTGTACTACAGGGAAAGGAACGGGCCATATAGATTGTATTTGGTGCATTTGCAACAGTGAATCCCATACCCCAAACTTGACATCAAACCATGCATTTACTCTCACTTTACTCAGTGGCCTTGCCCATCACCACATATTATTTCCAGCAAATTAATTTGCTGAGCAGAAAGCAAGGAAAGGAAACTTAACTTACTCTGCTGCAGGGTAGGGTAGAGGGATTAGACAGGTAGTGTAGAGCTTTTTGAAATAGAATAGAGAGGTCACTACACTGATCATCGATCCGTCGTCTTTGGCTTATTCAGTCGCTGTGCAGGTTGAAAGAGAAAAATCTCAACAGGTGTAAAATAAATCTGTCATGGGAAACCATGAAATATATTCTGGAATGACTTAACTTCAAATGGTTATAAAATCAAATGTGGCACATGCCAAGAATGGATTTTCCAATTTGGTAGGCTGGGACGGAAGAACGTAGGAAAAAATAAAGGAGTGAAGTACTAAGAGGTGACTGAGTGGGCAAAGGGAAACAACAAGCCTTGTGTAATGCATTGAAAACATTGTAAATGCCACATTAACTGAAGCGACGCACATTGCACAGCCAACTCTGCAGTCATAAATTGACCAATACTGCACTTCGGTCATAGATGGCAAAAATGCCATGGGCGGGGAGGGGGGGTGGTGAATGATGGGTGGGATACATCTGGCTTATTTAACAAATACAGCGAGTCAAGGGAGCAAAACACAAAATAAAAAAATACCCCCACTTTGAACCATAGCTTTGATCACCCTACATAAACAAAGTAAGCAATGTAGGTGAGCAGCATGCTCCTCATGAGAAAAGCTGCCTTGTATATTCAGCCAAACACTCAAAATATTCATTTGTCCTTTCATTCAATTCACCCATAGCCACCATGATTAAGCTTCACTTTCTCTCATCCAGTCGTTCACCAAAATTTCCAATCCATTATCCATCCATTCAATATCCACCCTTTCTTCAGATAATCCTTTCGTCCATACATCACTTTACCCACCCATGCACCCTTTCACCCACCCACCCTTTCACTCATATACCATTTCCTTTATTTTAACCTTCCGTTCTTTCACGTTTCCCTCAAGCCATCAACGCCCATTATGTGAGCTTTTGGTGAGTTGCAGATAGAAGAGGCCATAATAACTCAACCACTGCTGCAGCTGGTAAAGCCGGGGGAGGGGGGTTCACGGTCATGTGTTGATGACGCCCTTGTACTAGCTGGTGAGTATAGTAATTGCAAGAAATGATGTGACTTACCAGTGCCCGTCCCTGCTACCGCTTCTCCCCCTCCATATGACTCTCCTCCTGCAGTGGCACTGGAGCTGGCATCACTGGTGTTCTGTGTGGCTAGAATAAAACATTATTTATACATATTTTAGATGCCAGATACGCCACCCCAAATACAACTGCAATCCATCAATACAGTTCAGTTAGCACTGCAGTATCTTCTAACAAAAATATCATTCTGGGCATTTTATTGGTTCACAAAGTTAGACAAGCCAGAAGTGGAATAATGGTCCATGAAAGACATATGGTGTTAGTTGGCAAATGCAATGGGAGTGACCTCATACTTTTTTTCCAGCCATGCTGAACTGTCATGGGAAACTGCTGGTACACTGTATCAATGAATGAGACAGTAGCACACTACAATGAGGAGGTCCATAATGACCATGGCCCCTCTCTCATGAACTCAACTGTTAGAGCATGAGCAGGAAAAAGAAAGCCTTCTCAACAAACATACATGGTGAATAATATTTATAATGCTAGCTTACTTCGGCGTGCAATCTTCACGATAGACAGTCGAGTACCAAATTGTGTTATACTTAGTCCTACTCTTACAGTACCACAAGATATATAGGAGAGAAGGAAAGATTACCAACAAAGCAGAAGATAAGTGAACTAGAGACTAGATTAGAGACCGAAAAAAGTCAGCTACCAAAAAAGAAAACCATGTAATATAAGGAAAAAAAAGATAAAGCAGGGATAACAGGAATGATACAAAAATGAAATCCATTGTGGTTTGCACGAGTGGGTTTGTATTCCGTACTCATTGCTACGTGAAAGGAAGACAGCAGGTAAGGGTGTCAGGGAAACTTTATTTCTCACCAGCAACACCAGCCTCCAGGCAGCAACTCCCATCCTGGAATCAAGCACCAACATTCCAATACCCCAAGATTCTACCCTAAGCCCACAACAATCATAAAACCAAACATTAGGAAAATAATAAAAATAAATGATAGGACTTACTTGGGTCAGCAGAGCCCTCAGCAGCCTCGCTGGTGGTCAGCACCAGCTGACCAGCTACTCCCGGACCTGTCTCCTGAATGTCCCTCTTATTGCCTGTGGGTTCTGATGTAAGAAAGGAAGAAGATATAAAAAAATAGATTAGTGATTCAGTTAATCTGATCTCCACAAAATCTTTATGACAGGCAAACGCGGTCATATTCTACTTCTCTAAAACAGATACCCTTTAGTACTAGTTTTGAGTTTACTGACTATCGTTGAGTTGCTCATACTAATCCTGAAATCCCTATTCCAAATTTCCTTAACAAAAACTACATTTGGAACTAATGCATTGCAGTGAATGATCTTTGATTCTATTCCCATTTCTCAACCCCATTGATCGACCAACTCAGTCTCCCTTTTTTGCAATGCATAGATGCATACTACACCTTGCTGTGAAATACCTTGGAATTGTATGAGCTACATAAACAGCATCACAGAGAGAACGCGCTACTCACTGATATGACTGATTCACTATAGTGACAGGAGGACAGTCTGCAATGGGTTCTTCATTAATCAGCCAAAGCGAGTGCCAATGATGAGTATGATTAGGTTGCCCTGAGCATCTGCCTTGCAGAAACTAGAAACTAGATCACACAATAATATTCCATTGTAAACTAAATGTAGCTTACCTCTGAATGTGAGGAGCATTCTATTCAGAAAAAATATGTTAGCATTGTAGAACACAAAGACAAAAATAATGAATACTGACCCAGCCCCGTAATCTCAATGCCTAGCAAGTCGAGCAGGTCCTGGTCCGGGGCATCAGCTGCTGGACGGTGCACCAAACCTGGCTGATGCACCGCACGCACCGGTGCACATTCCCCCAGTGCAGCCGACGCTCCTGCAGGGTCTATCCTCTACCGAGTCTGCCACCTGTTAACAGCATGGAGGGGAGGTGACGCTGCACAAAAAAACAGTGCTGCTACCTCCTCCTCACCAAAGATCGCCCGAGGCTGCACACCTGGGCTGTGGCGCTGCCCGCAGCGTAGGCACCCTACCTCTGCTATGGCGCTGGATGGGTTAAAAGAGAAAGGAAAAGGAAAGAAGAAAGAAATAAGGAAGTAAGGAAAAATAAACAAAAAGTCACAAAAAACATGGAAAAAATGTACCAAAAACTTATAATACACAAACACAAAGACACACACTAATATAAACATTAAAAATGAGGGGTAGATAACTTTTAAAGGGGGAGGATTACAGATATAAAAGAGAGAGATTATGATTTAGGCCCAGCATCATAACAGAGAGCAGAAAAACAAGATCGCCGCTCTCATGCGGACCGCTTGGTGCCGTACGCACGTGATTTGGAATGCAAGGACACACATGAGATCTGCGTGGTGCAGTTCGCTTGTGATTTTGAATGCGAGAACACACTCCACGATCCCATTGTAATGCGAACAGATGCTCCGACAAACTCCACCTGCAAGAGGATCTCCGCGTAGCACAACAGAATTTCTTCGCGACTTTGCGGAGTTCATTGTAGCGCAACTCCACGAACTCAGCCCAGGCCTATAAGCAACTACACCCCCCAAGCCACTGAATTGTATGCTATTCAACTCTACGCCACTCCTTTCTACCCCACTCCACTCTATGCCACTCCACTGTATGCTATTCCATTGTATGCCACTCTATTCTACGCCATTCAACTCAATGTCATGCCACTCTATGCCAGTCCATTGTACAATATTCCAGTTTACAGTAAGGACAAAAGAGGGTGCCTGAAAACTTTAATACGGAGAAGCAATCCAGGGAAATAACAACCAATGAGGCAAGACAAATGCTTCTCCAATTTTTGGAACAAAAAATAAAAATAATGTAAATATTTACAATCATAAGTTAGACCAGTTCAATTGATATTTTATTTCCTCAATATAGATTCATACAGATTTATGAATTTATCAATTCAAACAGGTTACATACAAATATTGAAGAGCCCCTATCTACAAAAGATCATAACCAAAAAACAGCCCCATCCTCACAAATGAAATCAATCATAGCCACGCAAACTAAGAAAACCCACACATACAAACCATTAAAACCATTATTCTAACATTACACATATATTCCGGTGCATTATCAATTGGTCGATATCTTATTGGCATCAATAGATATAAACGTACATGTAGAGCGATTTGTTTTCACCTTTTTATTGTAAAAAACAATGTATAAACCTATTAACAATGAAGGTTGTATTCACAATTATAAAGGAAAGAAAAGAAAGAAAGTTGTGCCAAAGCGTTTCAGTACACAAGACACACTTATGATGGATTATGCAACCTTCATCAGGGCGCTAAACGTAATGCATATAAGGTAGCCAAAGCCATCCAAACTGAGCAGTTGGGTGATGCAGGGAGCTCACATCCAATTCTTTCGAGGGTCTGCAATATCAATAGTTCCATCATTATTTATCGAGATAATCATAATAAAATCAAGGGACTGAGGGAAAGGGGATATCTTGACAACGATCAACGAGATCCAATCATCCAAAACACCTGTTGTGTAAAGGATTTCTGAATGAACATGCCCATTAGATTTTGATTACCAAGAGTGAGTATTGTGAAAAGTAGTGACATGCTATATGTAGGGACAGTTACAGTTTAGTTTTATAGCGGAAAAACCAGAGTCTAGTATACAGGAAAGCTGAGAAGAAAAAAGGTAAAAGCAATACAAAATAGGTGAAGTATACCTGCCAAATCCATGAAAAGACACACTTTCCCCAGCAGAGAAAAAGCCATTAAGTATAAGTGTTTCTAAAGTTCCTGAGACAGTGGTGAAATTGGGGGGCCAAGGAGAACATGGTGTATTCTCAAAGGGCCCTCTCTGGTTGAGAGCTAAGGGTAAAGTCATACAGAGTAGGTTATAAATGATATAAAGTCTGAACGATTAGTCCATAGACCAATTAGGCTTGGATACTAATAAAAGTGTGAATATTTAGTACCTACCCTGAAACAGGTTAAGTTAAGAGAATGGCATCAAAAATCACAGATAATAAGAGTCATCAGAGAGATCACAGGATATAAGGATTTCATGAACTGTTGCGGGATAACTCCTAAACAATCACATGGAGATAATCCTGTAAAATAAACCAAAGATTGTAAAAAAAAAGAAAAAAAACAAAAAACTGAAATATTCGTTGACCGTCTTCCAATGTTTGATCACATAAACGCACTTGGTAACTCCAACGGAGGCATCAAAGACGGAGGTTTGAATCCGGCCTAAAGTGTACTACCAGACGGAGGCCATGAGATAATGGCTATGGAGGAGTATTTATGGGGGCCCCACTACACCGCGGGTAAACAAATAAATTTGCTGAAAGTATGTACAGATCAACAAAGCAAGAAAAAGAACCAGCGGTAACCCTGGTATAAATCCCAAACAAGGAGACTGTATCTCTAAGGATGTGTGGGATTCCTGCCCAAGGAAAACAATATCTACAAGTTTAATATGTTTTAATGCAAGGTATGAAGTATAAATACTCTTATTAAAAGTATCTACCCGGAAAACACCCCCGGCTTTGGAGCCGATTTGTATAAAATATAGCGTGACTAACACATTATGAACAGATGAAAACGACTGCAACGCAAGGATGTAAAAAGCCTTATCTATATGGTGCAAAAAAGCAAACATCCATTCCAGCCTCAGACCGGCAACCCGCCGAACATTTCACCTATCAAGATAGAATATATGTGGACACAGGGTTCTGGGAACGAGGTAACAGGTCGCACCCGCTCTCTAAAATAGTTTGCCCATGACCATTGCAGGGCAGGAGTGAAGTTCGTCTGCCATATTGGGGGAAGCGAACTGCTGTAAACATAAGTAAAAGAATGTCTAATGAAGGTATGACTGACGGTCTGCTACATATATGCCAGGCAGAACCTAAACCATAATAGAAGCAATACAAAAAGGAAGAGTAATTAAACGCAGAAACTAAGTTAAGAAAAACAGAGCCACATGAGGATGAACCCTGGAAACAGTTGCTTATTTCTATGATCGTTATTTCATCACCATGTTGGAAAGGAAGAAACAAAAGGATTTCACTCTCATACATGGATAAAGTTAAGTCCAGTCTCCATTACGGTAAATCCAAAGGGCATCTTTGGTACTAAATATTCTATGATTTCTCCCTTGGGGATGAACTACTTATAGATACTCGCAACAAAATAAATCCAAAGAAAGAAAATGTTTGAAATAATGGGAACCACATATATGTGTGTAAGGCAGCTTTCAGTTTACACCACTCCACTCTAAGCCACTCCTTTCTACGCCACTCCAGTCAACACTACTCCACTGTATGCCACTGAAGTCTATGCTATTCCACTGTAAGTAACTCCACTCTAGTCCACTGTCTGCCACTCCACTCTACGCCACTCAAGTCTATGCTATTCCATTGTAAGTAACTCCACTCTAGTCCACTCTACGCTATTCCACTCTATGCAATTCTACTCTAGGGCACTCCACTGTACGGCACTCCGCTGCATGCTATTTAACTGTATGCTTCTCCACTCACCTACTCCACTGTATGCTACTCCAGTCTATGCCACTTCACTCTACACTATTCCAGTGTACGCTGCTCTAATGTACTCTATTCCAGTATATGCCACTCCACTCTGCTCCACTCTCCTGTACACCACTCTACTGTACGCTATTCCACAGTATGCCACTCCACTCCACTCCACTGTACACCACTCCACTCTACACCACTCCACTCTACACTGTTCCAGTCTACGCCACTCCAGTCAACATCACTCCACTCTATGACACTAAAGTCTATGCTATTTCACTGTACATAACTCCACTCTAGCCCACACCAATCTACGCTATTCCACTTTATCCAATTCCAGTCTACGCCTCTCCACTGTAGGGTACTCCATTGTATGCTATTCCACTATACGCCGCTCCACTCTATCCCACCCCACTGTTCGCTACTCCAGTCTACGCCACTACACTCTACACTATTCTAGTGTACGCCACTCCACTCTACCCAACTTCACTGCATGCCACTCCACTGTACTCATCTCAACAACACTGTAATCCACTCAGCCATAGTCTACACCCCTCCACTCTACCATACTATACTCCACTCTATAGCACTCCACTGTACAGCAATGTACTCCAGTCAATGACAGTCTACAGCACTCTACTTCACTCTATACCACCGTCTGACACTCTACTCCACGCTACAACACTGTATGCGACTACCTCTACACCACTCCACCCCACTTTTTTCTAGTCTATGAGACACATCCCACTTTACTCCACTGTACTCCACTACTGCACTCTAGGCTACTCCACTGTATGCTACTCTATGCCACTCAACTCTACAACAGTATATGCTAATCCACTGTACCATACATACCGCACTCTACTCCACACCCCTCCACTGTGCAACACTGTAATCCACTGTGTGGCACTCTACTCTATGACACTTTCTGACACTGTACAGTATGCCAGTCTACTCTTCAACACTTTACTCCACTGCATGCTACGCCACTCCACTCTACTTTCTACTCTACAACACACTACTCCACTCTATGCTACGGCAGTCCACTGGACAATCTGCACTACTCTACTCCACAATTTACCTCACCCTATGCCACTGAATAAGACTCCACTCTACACCAATCCACTCTACCACATTCTACTCCACTCTATGCAACTAAAATCTACACAACTCTACCACACTCTGTGCCACCATACCACACTGCAGCTCACTCTATGCCCCTACACTACACTGTACAACTCCCTTCTCCACTCTACTCCAATCTACGACACTTTCTACAACACTTTCCAATGCTGTACAACACACCACTCCACTGTACTGCACAAGACGCCACTACAATTTATAACAGTTTACTCGAGCCTATGTTATGCCTGTCCTCTCTAATGCACTCCACGGCACTGTACTATACAACATGTCACTGCACTCTATGACACTTTACTCCACTTCAGCTATGTCACTCCACTCTACTCCACTCCACTCTACTCCACTCTCTATGACATTACTCTCTACGACACTACACTGAATGGCACTCTCCTCCATGCTACTGTACTGCACTCCACCTAATGACACTCCACTCGACAACACAGGACTCTACGATTTGAAACACATTTTTATTAAAAACATTACAATTCACTGTTTAAAACCAAGGTTATACCTTTGTTATATATTTATTCTTTCTTTACAAACCAAACTTAAACTACACAAACATTAGATATGCTAAAGTTATAGCTATACCTTAAATTCATAATTTACACACTACTTTTAAATTACGATAACTTTATGTATTCTTTCTATGCAAACAAAACTTAAACTACTCACATTTTGCAAATTCTAAGTTATAATTATACCTTTAATTTATAATTTATGCAACCCGTCAAACTATTATAACTCACGCACTTCTGTACACAGTGTATTCGGCTCGGTTACCACCATACATTAACTATAACTTGCGCCTTCTCCATGCATTGCTTTTACCCTTTCATATTATATACCATCTAAAATGATAGCATTTACAACAACACTTATAACATCGCAAATCATAGTGCATGGTAGAGTGGCTAGCTATAGGTAACAAGTGAAATGATATCCCAGTCAAGGTGACAAAAGCATTGCCTCAATACGGTGCATCTTGCCATTTTGACAAGTCTTCTTGTATGTTCTCAACCTGGAAGATTGTGAAAAAGCATTCTGCTAGCTCTCATTTTTCTGTAAATACAACATATGTAAGCAGGGTCTTCTTCAAAACGGCGATAATCTAATTTCCGGAATAATCATATCAAAATGAAACCTCACCATCAACAGCACATTGCTAATTATGTCATTTAGAATATGATCAATGTGATGGCCTTAAGTAAAGATATTTTTTCTCGTTTGAAATTTTGAACATATTTTTAACGTTTCACTTATCATCTCTGTGAATGGTACTTCCTGAACATCTCTTGCATTTTTGTGTTATCTGATGAGTCTGCCAATCCGCAACTGGAATGATATTCGTGAAAAAGCAGTTTAATCTGACTTACATTTTTCTACATTATATCACAGAGTGGATGCGGGTCATCATTAGGCTTGATTCAGATAAGTTGTCTCCAGCAGTGCCTCCCTTGACTTCACCTTTTTACATGCTAATTCCATCAATATGTAAATTGGATAAAAATATTCAGTAAACCACAAACATTCACAAATAAATTATAACATAATCATGATTTTTCTCTCACAAAATTAATTCATGCCTCAGAAAATATGTATATATATCTTAAAGATTACATTAAAAAATGGTTTATAGGATATCAGGTTGTACCAGCTTGTAATATGTAATTGGTATACTGACTATTTGCCACATTCCTAAAGTCAAAAAAACTGGTTGTAATGCTACGGACTCATTTAGAGGATTGTAATTTTCAGACTCCCACCAAAAATGACTAGAGTACCATTTACTCACCTGTGCTTGCCTGCGCCTTATTACAGGAGCAGGGTAAGGCATCCTTCCAAATGGCTGTGCTGCTTTTTGCTCTATTTTTAGGATCCTGACCTACACAATAGTTGTGCTACTGACAGTCGAGTTATACCACAACCCAATTTAGGTTTTCCAGTCTCCCACGATTTTCAGTCGTGACACCTCCATTCAAGGCCATTTTGTAATCTATTGTGGTCTTTTGAAGAAAGGCTGTATCTGCCTCTTACATGCTGGGAAATAATACCAACCAGACATGTCTGTTGTTACCTTTCAGGTCTTCCATTCGGAGTCATTACATCACATTATATCGGGGGTACCTTTAGATTGCCTGTTATTATATCAGGAGTGCCTTTACTTCGCAGGTAAGTTTGTAAATGTTACTTTCAACCCTTTATACTCCTTAACACTAGCCTTCCCTAAACCCTACAAATTCCTTACTGCCCCTTAGTGCTACCCTTACCTGAACACTAAAAACTCTTACCACCCCTTAACACTACTCATCCATGAACCTCCAAAACCTCTTACTACTCTTTAAAAATACCCAGGCCTGAGCCCTAAACCCTTAGTATCATTAATGTTACCCTTCCCTGAATGATAACAAAATTCCAACTACCCTTTAACACTACACTTCACTAAACCTTAAAAATCCCTCAGTACCCCTTAATTCTACCATTCTCTGAACTCTAAAAACCTCGTACTACCCCTTAATGCTACACTTACCTGAACCCTAAAATCCCCTTAATGCACCTAAACGCTACACATCCCTGAACCCTACAAATCCCTTACAACCCCTTAACGTTACCCTTCCCTGAACCCTAATAACCCCTTATGACTCCTAAACTGAACCCGTAAAAGTTCCCTACTACTCATTACCACAACCCTTTCCTGACCACTAAAACCCACTTACTACCCTTTAACATTACCCTTCCCTGAACACTAAAAACATATTACTACCTCTTAAAACTTTAACTTAAAACCACAGACGTATACATTAGATGAATTTGTTTACATATTCAAATTGATTCATATTTAGACATAAATATAACGAACTACCGTCCTGCCGACTTTTTCATGGCGGGGACACCACCATGTGAGAGTTGGCGGAAAGGCAGTTAAATTTGCCACATTTTGTCCCAAGAATGATTGTGCCTTTAAGTCATGTCACTGGTGTACATAGAAAGCACTCCAATACCTTCGGGTCGGGTTAGCGCTAACACAAATTGCAAAAAAATAAAAACACAAACATACCCCCCACTGACTGGGATCACATTCTGGGTGTGTCCAGCAGTCAACAGTGTGGGCAGCATAAGAGTCCGGCTTGACTCCGCCAACGTGCAACCGCCAGCCCCACCAGTAACTCCCAATATGGCGGGCGGGGAGGCCGGCTGCTCGGTGGAGTGCTCGTTCTTGCCGCCACCGTGGGACGGCGGTAAAACCGCTGAACTCGTAATCAGGCCCTAAGTTATGTGTATAGATAGGTGACTACCAAATGTATGCATTTCTCAAATGGATTATGCTCAGTACAGGCATCTAATAGCAGACTGCATTGCCTATTTCAAAGATGGCTGCCATGAAGAATGATTTACCTAACCCTGATGTGATCAGGCGATTTAATGAACTACAATCTCCTTTTTAAAACGTGGGTGTTTACAGCAAACCTTTACAGTGAATGGGGTTTAATTGTGCTAAATGTTGTAATGGCATAATTTCGGAAATTTCAAGTAACAAGTTGAACACGAAATTCTTGAAATTACGTGAATTACGCCAGCGTAATTTAAATTTCTCTCAGGCCTACATCTATCGCTTAGGAACATATTGTAAATAGTTTGGAAAGGCAGTAAAGATTTTCTGAAGTATATTTACATATAAAAATCAACACCACGTAGCACTAATATTTAAAATTCTTAGCAGTAACTTGATCCTAAATTGGGATTAAAAGATAGATTCAGTAGTTGCTGAGATTCACACATAATGCGCAGCAGAGAGCTGTCAGTAGCAGATACCTCCATAAGAAGTCAGTACCCCCATTTGCTAAAGCAGTGCAGTTATCCTTGCTCTAGGCTGAAACAACAAAAGACCAGAGACGTTTTAAGGCATGGGCAAAGTGGGCTCTGGCCCAGGGCCCCAGCATTTCAGGGGGCCCCCTGATTTAAGCCAGCTGTGTTCTTCAGAGAGTCTTGCCCTAATGACCTTAGGTAATTCTTAAACAGATTGATTTAAATACCGTTTTCTTTTGTTTTATTTTTAATGTGGGTGATGTGTGAGTGTGTATTGGAGACATATTTTACAGAGAAATGTGTTTATGTTACATGTAACATCCATAAAAATTGTTTCTTTTGCATCAAAACATGACCTCACGTATGAGAAATGGGAGGGTGTCACAGAGATTATTTGCAATAATATTAGTGAGCTGCTGCTGTGTTACAATAGTGAAAACACACCTCACTATCCCTAGATATTAAACGTAAACACATTTAGAATATGGAGGAGTGTGCCTGTGTGCTGTTAAGTGACTCTGCCAAAGAGGGCATGAAAGAGCTAAAATTGGATCATAAACTGAAAACTGATCTTAATGGGGGCCCCCAAAATATGCTTGGCCCTGGGCCCCCAAAATCCTTAAGATGTCCCTGCAAAAGACTAGTTTATGCATCCTGGCTTCACCCAAGGCTCATCAGAATTTCGCCATGTTTCGCCCTGCCCCAACCCCTTTTGCTGATCACCACCCTGTCTATACCTGAATTCGTGGCAATTTAAAATTCTCAGACACAACCTCTGAATCATCCCCGTACTTACTTGCTAGTGCATATGGGTAATTCCTTTGTGGTATTTATAACATCGTGCAGCTTTTTAATTGTGGGCCACATGTGCTAGCCCACAAGTCTTTACATAAATAAAATCAGTTCATAGATTGAGTCGAGAAAGGTGAAGGGTAAAGGGTGAGTGACAGGGGTTGGTGTCCTGAAAACAGCACATTGCATAAACAGCTACGGTTCTTATTGTCGCTGGCACCCGCTCTGTATAATTCATCCAAAAGTACATTGGAAGCCAACAATTAGAAGAAACGTAATGATATGCTGCATTCTCCACAAATTACGGAAGAGCACAAAGGGCCTTTATTTCCAAGGTGCGCGGGCATGTATTGACACACCGTGTGCAGGAGCGCCAAGAGTGCATCATCCTGCAGAAATGTCTGCACTGTACTTACCCGCTAGAGTTTCCCTAAACGCACGTCATTGCAAGCAAGCTACAATGTCGGTAAAGAACTTAGGGGCATATTATCAAGGGCTCTATCGCCGCTTTAGCGGGACTTTTTCCCACTAAAGCGGCGATAATTCAAACGCCCTATTAGCAAGCTGTCGCTAACTGCTGTTAGCGACAGCTTCTAGGCGATAGCGACCGGGTTGGGTGCCGCTTTGCATGCCAGCGATATTTATCGCTAATGGCATGCAAAGTAGGCGTTCCCAACCTAAAAGCGACTGGAAACAGTCGCTAAGGTCGCTATCGCCTATTAGCGAGGCAGGGGAGGTGATTAACGAACCAGCGCTAAACACGTTTAGCGCTGGTTTGTTAACGCCTGGTCTAAACCTGACTTAGCCATGTAATCCAATGGGAGGTGGATTACATGGCTAAATCCCCTCGCCCTATCGCCAAGCTAACACTGGTCACAGTGTGAATATCGCTTGTTTTCAAGCGATCTTCACACTGTTCTCCAGGGTTTCTATCGCTTTGGAGATAAGCGTTGCTGATAGCACGCTATCTCCGCGATAGAAACCTGCGATAGCCGGCGATAATTATCCTAGAGCTAACTGCGCTTAGCGATAATTATCGCCGGTTATTGCTAACAGGCCCCTTAATTATTATATGATATTTTATCCTGAAAGTACGTGCAATATAAGCTCAACTTTCTTAATGAAATAAAAATGCATACGTTTGCAGAACTGATGACGTTTTTTTTCGAAGAAAGTTCATATATTAGGGCATCAATAATAATAATAATAATGCTCACTATTAATAATGATGATCGATAATCATATAATAATGGTCAATAGCTGGCTATTGCGCATGTGCTCAACTACGTTCTAATTTATCCATTAAAATTCACAATAATCTTTTTCTGTTGCTTATGCAGTGGCAGTACTTAAAGAGACAGTGTAGCAGACGCCTCTATATCCATAGCAGAATCCGCTTAAACTCTCATTTGCTCACTGCTGGACATCATCTGCACAGACTGCGCTTTTGTGTTTTAAGTATTGTAAGGTGTGGCAGCCAAGCACTGTTCAAAGGTGCTGCCCCTCACTCACACTCACACTTACACTGTGACTGACAGACCAAGGGAGCTTGCAATATGGCATCACCATTTGATACCTGGCGTGTGTGTGTGTGTGCCCGTGTGTGTGATAGTTAGTTAGTTAGTTAGTTAGTTAGTTAGTTAGTTAGTTAGTTGGTTAGTTAGTTCCGGGTTAGAGGTTATTAACAAGCAGATGAAGGAAAAAATAAAATATACTGAATGCTGCGGTATGGACTAAGGTGTGTGCGTGTGTGTGTGTATGCATCTGTGTGTGGATGAGTGTCTTACTCGTATGTCAGTGTGCTTGTCTGCATGTGTAGACGTATGTAAGTGAGAGAGTGTGTGTGTGTATGTCTGTCTGTTAGTTTGTATCACTCAGTTTTGCTGACATTCTGTATTTTCAGTAGTCACTCTGACCTGAACCTTAGCATCTTGGGCCAATCACCCATGGTATCTGGTGTCCTCCTAGAAACATTGTGCATATTTGGCTTTATGGGGGCCACCACACCCATAATGGTACAATTCCTAACAACAGTTGTGGACATGTGTGGTATGATAATTCCCATTTATGGCATAATGTTAATCCGGATATTATGACGGTATTGCTTTGCTGTTTGTTGGCACCCATGACACAATGCACACCATGATAGGAAAACAGCCAGCCCCAACATGATGGTAACCATGCACATGTTCTAAGAATCCACTGTATGGTGAGGCCGAATATTGACAAAATCTGTCCTTTTGTCTTAATGATTGTAATTGTTGGTATTTTGTAAAGATTCATGTTATGATGATGCCCATCCCTACTAAAATGCCTGCTCTGTCATTCAGGGGCTGATTCCTGACATATTGGTGGTATCAATTGTATGAGGGACTGGAGAGGAGTCGTGGCTTAAAGGTCGGGAAACCTTGGTATGCATATGATGGAAATACATGAACATTCTAAGGCGGGATCTGCACATTAGGCCGTGGGATATGTGAGTATTTGATGAAAGTATGCAATGGATTTTGAGGAGCAAATGTGCTTACGCTAAAATTTTTTAGTTAAAGCAATTTGTGTTTACTGATGCAAATATGAAACAATTCTACCTAGTAAAATATGTATTTTTCCAGAAACTGATTTGCTGATGTTTGCAAACGAATCTATATCGAAAATGTGTTTGTGAATGCAAGAGACATGAACAGTGTGAGCCTAGCTACAAAACAATATAGTGCTTTTCACGAACGGTAATTCATAAGAATAGAATGAAATATGGGTGAGACTGAGGGCACAGAATATGTACTTCTTGGCATAATGTTTTTTTATAGTGTCAGAAATGTGGTTATTAACTCACCACAGAGCATGTATTAAGCTCAAGCAGTACTAACAAATTCAAAACAAAGAACGCTAACAAAACTTAGAAAACTAGATAAAAAGCATTAGTGAACAATAAGAAATCAAAATCATTGAAATAAGGGGAACCTTATGTATGAGTTTTAATGCAAAAACCACCTAGAAAAAGCCCATTGAAAACAACAGTTCACACTCGACTTTCAGGCGGGCTGAGATGAAGGGATGCACCAAGAAGGTCAACCCGTCAAAGCTTTTACCTTTGGTCTTAGTCTCTGAAATGAAAGTCAAAATCTTCCAGAGGGGCAAGGTCCAAGGCTGTGACTGGTGAGGATCCCTCAAAGTCTGGTACATTGTTATAGAACTCCTGCTGAAGCTATTGCTTTTTGTGCCAGAATATTTGAGCCAAACAAAGCTGGATTTTGTGGTTGGTGAGGGCACTTTGCTGGTCAAATAGATTTGCTGTCTTGGCAGATTCAAGGTTTTATATTTAGACTTAGTCAATTTTTGGGAAGTCAAAATCCTCCAGAGAAGCCATGCTGAAAGCTGTAGCTGAGCAGGCCTCAACAAGTCTGGGTACCTTTACCGTGATGTCCAGTTGAAGCTGGGTTCAGTGTGACAAAAAGCTCAGTGTGGAATGAACTTGGTTTTCTTGGTGGCTTTATAGTGCAACATTCCTGTGTAATCCTCTGCCACTTAACCCAGGTCACAGGAGGCTGAAAAATGACCACGTCCCACTTCTCTCCAACAGCTGGTAAAATTCCTACTGATCAGTCCTACTTCCCCAGGCTTCTCATGGTAGGCCTCTAGACACAAGTTGTCTCTCCATACAGGCCTCCTGCAGGATCTAGACTTCTGTTGTCAGCTGGGCCATCTTGGGCTTAGGAGTCCTTATAATAATAATAATAATAATAATTCCTATTTGTAAAGCACGATCATATCACCCCCTTAAGGGTTTCAATGCGCTGGGGGCAGTTGGGGAGATTAAGTGAGATATTGCCCAGAGTCACATGATGCTGAGCTGCCACCAGCACCAGGGATTGAACCGTGATCCCCGCGCTCCGGAGTCAGCCGCTCTGGCCGCTGCACCACACCTCTCACTCCTTCTGCTTTTTGTGTCTGTGAAGCCGCTAAAAAGAGGGTTATCACTTGACCCTTGGGGAACAGTTCCAGTCCCTTTGTGCCAGCATGTGTCAGGAGTTCTTGTCCTCCATGAGAGCCTTCATCTTCACGTGAGGTGCATAAACGTTCTGAGGAGGTGGTGGTTGGGGTGCCAGATTTATCCTGTGCACTAGCCAGTGACTAGGAAAATTCTGACATGCAATCTTAACTATTTTCTCGCAGCCCCCTCCTCCTTTTGCAGCACTTCCTCTCTGCCTTACAGTAAAATTACCCAGGAGCTCCTGTTTCAATATGGCAGAACCCTTCTGCCACCAGGCAGGGCTGAAGCCTGGTAGGCTAGGAGGGTCATGGTACTGAACAGAAAAAGCCCTCCCCCAGCCAAGCATATTTATTCTACCTCTGTAGGTATGATAAGTGGCCAAAATGATTTAAAACAGTTCAGGCTCAGGCAGACTAAAGTAAATTTCTTATGAAGATAGTTTTACACTTCGCTTTTCAAAAATCTGATTCCAGCAACAAATTGGATTTTGAAAAAGAAATAAGTAACTTTGATATCATTTTTCCAAGCAGAGCTACAAAATTAAATATTTTAATCACACTTAGGCCTGTAGTATGGAAACTGTAGCTGGACCAACACAGTGAAATAGATTTTAAGCCTTCATCCCATAAGAAGCCACACATTTTAGATATATAGTGAATGAACGTCATCCTTTTTGTTCTGATCACTTCCCATTTTTGGACTGATGCTCATGGCTACTGACTCTGAAAGTGCCTTGAGCACTACTAACCAGGCCC
Organism: Calotriton arnoldi; assembly: GCA_963921515.1. Lineage (NCBI taxonomy): Eukaryota > Metazoa > Chordata > Amphibia > Caudata > Salamandridae > Calotriton > Calotriton arnoldi. The sequence goes on from CAWUFW010018546.1 coordinate 123,650, forward strand.
AGGGCCAATGGTCTATCCTCAGAAGGTATGTAATGATTGGTATAATACTAATTTGGTAAGGACAACCTACCTGTAAGTCCCTAGTATATGGTAGGGCAGGTATGTTGAGAGATTCCAGTGGCATTAATGCACTTATGTGTGCACTGCGAGGTCTCTGATATTATTTTAAAGCCAGACCAGCCTTGCAGGGTGGTTTTTAAAAAATAATAAAACTATGTTCAAATTTGACTTTGGAATTAAAAGCCCTTCATAAGTCAAAAACTACCTTTTTTGTACTTCTAAGTCATCCCTAAGGTCTGCCCTACGTGCTCCAAGGGTAGGGTGCATAGTTAAAAAAAGTAGGGATGATATAAAAACTGTTCTATATGCCCTGGTAGGGAAAAACAGCCAAATTCATTTTTCCCCATTGTAGTGCTGCAAGTACCATAGGCTAAGATGGGGGGCAGTCTGTTAATTTTAATAAAGTCAAACTTTGAATTAGACCTAACTAGCCATATCATTCAACGTATCAAATTAATAGTTAAATTAAATTCAACAACTTGCCAAGGTCGGATTTAATAAAACTATTGCATTAGAGGCCCGTACCTTACCTCCACCTAACTCAAACATCCAGTTCAAGCCTCATGTTTCACCTGTTCAGAAGGTCATTGGGCCCCAGTCCCCACCTTGTTTAAATCCAGCAGTCTGACTTGAGGCACCAAGTAACCCTGTCAAATCTAGTAAATTTTTGCCGAGTTCCTTTTAGAGCCCTAACACCAGCCCCACAAAATCCTCGCAGAACATTTGCGACTTGCCTTATTATTACAACATCCCTATCCTACAGCCAGGGCATCCATAGCTGGAGAGGTCCCACTGACCAAGCAATTAACTTATCCCTAATTTCTTGGAACATTGCAGAACTTTAAAGTAAGAGCATGCAAACAGATTTGGGGGGCCATATCGATTCCGGGGACGTCATCCTATTTCAAGAAACTTGGAAAATAAGGCCATCACACAGGCATGGTTTTAAACAGCCGCCGTCTGTGCAGGTAACAGCGGTGGGGCCATGTAAGGGGGGATTTCGAGGGACGATGTCGAGGGAAAATTAAATAAATAATTAATTTTCCCTCTGCATCATCCCTCGAAATCCCCCCTTACACGGCCGCACCGCACCACCGCTGTTACCTGCACGGACAGCGGCTGGTTTTAAAACTTTTTTTGTCTCGGCCTGTAAGTCCACGGCAGGTAGGCCATCAGGTGGACTCACATTATGGCTTAGCACTTCTTTGAATTGTTCTGTGAGACAATTGGCTATAGACTCGCTTGATATTCTCGGGCTTGAAATCTCATATTGACGAGGGAAAAAATTGTTTCTATTTACTGTTTATAATAAAAGCACCTCAAAAACATCAGAATCCCCAGTGCTAACTTTATTGAGAGATTGTTTGCCAAAGGCTGGCAAAGAGGCGGGCTTTATAGTGGCGTTGATTTTAACCTCACCTTTTTGCTCTCAGCCCTTCTTAGGGACATCGCTGGCGATGAAGACCAATCGCTGGGCATCCCGCAAATACTAGGTCCATGCATATCATCCTTCACCAAGGCGGCTATGCAAATGATACATCTGTTCCTAAGCTGCCATATGAGAGCCTAAAATGGCCGATCACCCTCTGATCTAGTGAGGCACTCTACCTTAAGAAGGCACAATTATCAGAGTAATTTAGACTACATACTCTTAGATTTATAATCCGGGGACAATCTTGTTGACATGTAGGTCTTCCAACGATTTGAGAGTGATCATTTCCCCTTGAACCTTACCTTGCAGTCCAATCCTGGACACCCAAGTTTGTGCCCGCAATGCCCCAGCAGGGAACTATCTATCACTAATAATGGAAGGAACTTAAGATGGAAACACGTTGCAAAGGATGAGGGTAACATTGCCCAATTGTATCATTGTTTGGATCCAACTCTGTGCGCCTTTGCTGATCCTGCTTTCTCATGCAATGTTGTCATGGATATCCATGTTAAGTGTTTTGAAGCCCTGAAAACTTCCTTTTTCACCAAACCTTCTATTGCTAGAAATAGGTTGCTTCCAGCCAATCATAAATGGCTTAATAAGATGTGTAGGAAATCAAGGTGCTCCCTCATTAGAGCCATCAAAGGACATTCTGAGCGCTGTCTGATCTGGGAACCAGGCAACTTTTAGGCATACGATTGCTCATTTCTAAACCTTATATAGTGGTGAAAGTCCTACTCCTGCCACTGCTCTACCTTTGCCCCCTGAGCAAGCCAGCCTTACTTCCTTAGTGCCAATTTCTCCACCTGAACTTGAGCAGAGCAAAGATCCAGGTAGCTGCTTTTTCTCCATAGTGGAACCGAACTTGCCATTAGCTTGCAGAAAGTGGGCGAGGCACCTGGACCGAACAAGACCTATGTAGACCTCTTTAAGCCAGAGCCCGCTGTTTGGGCCCCTTATTTTAACCATGTAGCTAATGCTATCATAGTGGGAGCCCAAATCCCTGCTACCTGGAAAGGAGCCGAGATATTGACTATATATATAAGAAGGGCCTAAAATCTATTCCGGCTGATTATCTACCAGAAAGCCTAATTTATGCTGGCCAAAAATTTTCTGCAAGCAAGATTTAGAGCATTTGCATCTGTGGATTGCAGATAACAATAGCCTATCACAATTCCAAGCAGGATTCCACTCTAAGACAAGCACAGTGGGTCAAGTTTTTAGATTCCAACTTATGAAATGGAAGGCCTCAGATATTCACAAGGGTAGCCTATATGTTGCATTCGTCGACCTAAGGGCAGCCTTTGATATGGTCTCCAAAGCACAGCTCTGGTGTATTTTAGGTGAACTAGCACTCTCACTCCCCCCCCTTCTAGACATTATAGTGCAGCTTCACACAGATCATTACGCCAAATTAGATGGGGACCAAATGGAGGAGTAGCTGACAGAATAAAGGTCAACAAGCGAGTACACCAGGGGTGTGCTCTGGCCTCAACACTTTTTCTTCTTTTTTATAAATTGTTGTGTAGACTTTCTTCTGGACTGCGAAAATGACTCCCCAGCTTTAGGTGGCATGAGAACACCAGCCCTATTATTCGCAGATGACACCTTGTTAGTCTCAAAAACACTAATGGGAATAGAAACTGTGCTAGCCAGATTCAAGTTGTTCTACACTAACCATGGTTTTGACATCAACACCAGTAAGACAAAGTTTATGGCCATCCATCCACATAGGCGCTTTAGTGGGTAGTAAGTCTAGAGGGTGAAGCTCTGGAGACCACATGTCCCAGTACCAACCCATACAGACCAGAGTCAGTCACGAGGCCTAAGACTCCCTTCTTGTCTGTCTCCTTTGGGGCCACACAAGGGTCTCTAAATTTTCTTCAGGGAGGACATTGCATCCCTTGAGCAAACTCTTCTGTCCTTAAGCAACCTCCATGTGACCCTTCATCACCACAGAGGACCTATGCTTGTAGCCAGGCTAAGTGTTTAATTTAGCAAAAATCAGACGGTGACTGCTTGCACCTTTGGGCCTTGTAGAAATGACCTGACTGGCAGAGACCTCCCTTGGGGTCTTCAAGTTGTGGTCTGCATGCGATGGAACGATTACTCGCACATACCATTTGAACATCTGAAATTGGAGCCCTAAGGCTTCAAACATGCACCACAGCTGTTTGCAGCATTGACACATCTGCGCTCAATGTGTGGTTTAATATTTTGCAGTTTGTAGTTACATATATCAGCTGTCTGCATTAGGCAGACCAGTTGGGAAAATGTGTACTGTAGCTGTTTTTTGTCATCCTTCACAATCGTAAGACTAGAGCAGGAAATTGTGAACATCTCCCAATAATACAGACCATATTTGGTCTTACAGACAGATACATGTGGACCATGGCTGTCGATGATTACTTTAGGTGTGTCAGGCAATCTAATATTGATAAGTGGAATACAAAGCATTTGTTGGATATTTTTGGCAACAGATGTTTTGTAAAGCTACACCGAAAATATTTATAGATTTCGGAAATTGCCATGTCGTAAACCAACTACTGAGTGAGGTATACACATTTTTAAAGTGTTAAACGTTTTTTGGTTTTTTTTAATCTGACCCCGCACAACTCCGTTAGTGTTTTTTTTTTCCTGCGGTAAACAATGTGCACATGTTCCCTCTTGCAAAAGTAGGATTTAGGTGTTACATGGAATAGCACATACATAATATAAATAGCCAATAAAAATACTACAGGACAAGGCTACTGCCTAATATCTGAAATTTGGTATCTTTAATATCTCTGGGTCAGTTGGACTACTGACAACCTAAAATAAATTCCAGCAGGATTACTGTGACCCTTTCTTTTCCCTGTGTGATCCTCCATTGCAATTATGTTATGTGGGAAAATTCCACAAAAATCACAGACAACTCTTACGTAAAGTGAAATTGCATTTTTTTAAATGTAAACTAAATACAATTGAATGCAGTTCTGTTTAATATACTTTACTACATTTTAAGTTAATTAAAAATACATGTAGATGTACATTTAAATTAAATTCAATGGGAAGGATGTGACTCACCTTAAAGCCAGGGCAAAGAAGCGCCTTACATGCACGTGAGTGACAGTGCCAATAAACCAGTGGCAGATGCAAGTAGGGAGACTGGCAGATGTTTGGCACATGCATCAGTTTTTTAATTAAGACTTTTAGAATCCCTCCAGGAAGATTTTCAAAGAGAGTAACATGAGCTACAGATCTCAACAAATACATTGAAAGATGTAGACATTGATACAGCTGTGTTGATGCTGTAAACATGGCATGATCCATCATGTTGGTTGCTTGTGGTTTAGACCAGGAAACAAAGGGCGCCGAAGGCCAAATCTAATTTGAATATGGAAAAGAGGTGCGCTGCAAAGAAAGAAAGGACACTTCAGGTAGAGCACCTGAAAACCTGCAGATACTTACGTTTCTATTTCGAAATCTCATTGCATTTTTTCTTCCCTCTGCTGTCAATATGGAAAGCTATTGGCCTGCCACTCATGATTGACAGTACGGAGAGCCAATAAAAAAGTTGATCACATTTTTGTATTTTTCAGTTTATAAACGTAAATAAAGATAAGGAAACAGTTTCTTTTCCACCTGTATTTATAAGCAAAAATCAGTACAACTGGAAAACTGGTAGATTTAATGCAGTGGGTGTAATTATTTGCCTCTCCTAAAGATGTTTATGGGATGGCAATGCTTACTCTAGCCTTGCACTATCTTGTGAACCGTTCACTTGCACTGCTAATATTAAGAATATTTGCATGCAAGCATGCCTTGCTGATCATGCAAATTGATATTTTATTTATACGTATGTTTGTCAATGTGAGACAATAGAGTTGATTATTTACTTGTAGTTAAGAGACATTCATTCATTAACAATATAATTTGAACAGATACACCTATATAAACCTGATAAACTTCAATTGTATAAGAATAGTAAATAGTTTCGAATATAACCATACATCCCTGCAAATTAATATTGCTGTGACTAACAGTTGTTATTATCAGCAACCTGTTTAAATAGTACACACCTAAATCCTTTATAAAAAAAAAAATGGTGCCTGGGCCTTGCTAGGAATGCAGTGGTAAAATACCAGAGGTATGTCGAAGTATCATACACAGAAGTATTGTCTGACTTCATTTTCGTGTCCTAAATATCGGTCACAAAAATATGGTCATATTTTCTGTTATTAACACAGACACGACACGGGCACAGGCGGGCATTTCATAATTGACCATTTTATTGACATCTCAGTTGGAACTGATATATTCGGAAAAGTGGGACCTATCCGAACAGCAATTTCACTATATATATCCACTTTCACCTTTTGTCACCGTGTGTTCACCCCAAGAGCAGCGTTATTGATGTTTTATGTTTGTTCTGTGTATAAATGACAGTACTGATACGCATGTTTGTAAATTTGGAGTCAATACGATTTTCAAAAACCTATTGACTCTAACATCCTAGTGCACCATACGTTTCCTTATATATGCTGAAAGGATATCATAAGCAGACCATCGCTCGTTTCATAACTGTGTGATCCACTAAAGACATCCTAATGATTTAAAAATAATAAAAAGTATTTCAAGAGGTGATATGGTGTTATTTATAGTCACAGCACTTCATTGGATTTAGACATGGAGGCCTTTAAATCGTAACGGCGCAGATCATTTTCTTCCTCTATCAAAAGTTGAGAAATAAAAACCTGCATGTAACTCTTTTATGACAGGTGTGTCAGTCAAAAATTATTTTAAGGGAGGTACAAAGAGAACCGGGAAAAGTATTAGTTCAGAGGAAAACTTTTTGACAGGTATAAGACAAAACAATTTCAGGGAGGCTTAAATTAATTTTTAAAAGCTCTATGTGCACTTAAGGACTTAGCAGGAATGTTTGCTCTAAGGGAAGACGAGATGTGCTTTCTTAGGGGCATATTATCAAGCGACAGCGATAATTATCGCTGGCCGCGCTTAGCGTGAGATTTTTAATCGCTGGAAATTATCGCCATGCTAGCGCTGTATTAACAACGCATAGCGCAATGGCGATAATTATTCCAGCGATAGCGGTGTTTTCCATGGAACATCGCTGGTTTTCCAGCGATGTTCCATGGAAAACGGCGATAACCTTGCTGATACCAGCATAATCCACCCCAATGTAAAGTATAGGTAAGTCAGCATTTTAGCAGACGTTAGTTTTTGGCGAAAACCGCGGTTTTCGCCAAAAAACTAACATCTGCTAAAATGCGTGGGCCTGCTTGTAAATATCGCGATGTGCACATCAGCGACAATTTACAAGCAGTACTGCCCAGTGACGCCCACTTTGCATCTCATTAGAGATGCAAAGCGAGGCGTCGGGAAAACGGGTGCTAACATGCGCTAATGCATGTTAGCACCCACTTGTAAATAGGGCGATAGTTTTATCTCCGCCTTTTTGGCTTTTAAAGCCAAAAAAGCAGAGATAAGACCCTTGTTGATATGCCCCCTAGTCTTTTGCAGGCACACTGCTCACGCCAACATATATATTTGCTAAGCTCATCTATTGTGCGTTGTACATTCGCAAGCAACACACATTCCAACGTGTTGGGATATAAGATATTTTTTTGTTTTTTTGTATTATAGATTGTTTTGCTCCAATTAAACGCTTCATGGTAAACTGCAACTGAACCAGATGCGTACAGATGAAGTGGTAAAATTTAAGGACATATTTTAAAAAAAAATTACAATCTGGTAAGACAAAGCAGGAAAAATGCCTGGATCCATGGTAAAAAAGGCCTTTTATTGTACTGGGCATTTTCCCTGGGGACTGGAGCTCTAGGGGACAGATGTACAAAAGGTCAGTTTGCGAATTTCTAAGGAAATTGCAAACAGCTATGTACAACAGTGTCTCAGACACTGTTTGCGATTCCTAATCGGTCGTAAATGGACCTGCCTCATGAGTAATCATGAGGCAGGTCGCAATTTGTGACCCATTGGGAATGGCTACAATCATAGGGATAGTGACCTCCTGGGGTAAGCAGACCACCATGTCTGTGACTGCTTTTTAAATGAAGCAATATATTTTTTTGTAATGCAGCCCGTTTTTCTCAAAGGAAAACGGGCTGCATTACAAAAATTTTAATAAAAAGCTTTATTTTTTTCATTTTTTAAAGAGTAAGCAGTTGTACGTGGGACCACTGCCTGCTCTTAAAACATGTTTTCACCCACATTCACAAAGGGGAGGGTGTCCCCTAGGGACCCCTTCCCGTATGCAAATGGTTTAATGCATCCTCTACGGAGTAAATTATGGATGTTTTGTGACCGCATTCCTGTTGCAAAACATTCATACATACCAGTGCTATTCGGTATTTGAAAGGGACGCCCAAAACACGCCCTTTATTATACCGAATCGTAAAATCAAAATGCGATTCGGTAACAAGTTAGCGAGACGCATTTTGCCTTTTGTACATGGCAAAATGCATTTTACTGGTCGTAAATAGCCTGATAGGCCATTTGCAACCGGTAAAATGCTTCGCAAATCTGGCCCCAGGAGTCCAGTTTTGAGAGCCCAGAGCCGCTCTTGGTGCCTCTATCACTTTTCCTAGCTCCCTGAGGTTAGGCATAGGGAGCTAAGAGAGAGAGAGAGAGAAAGAGAGAAATAGAGAGATGGAGTGGGAAGGTGGAGAGAAAGGGATCAGAGAAGAAGAAGAGACACAGCAGAGAAAGAGACACACAAAGGGATGGAAAGAGAGCAATAGTGCACAGCGACAAAGTGAGCGGGACTGGTTTGAGAATCTTTGCCAGGGATGCTTTTGGTTCTCCACTCTGGCCCTGCCTGAATCCCACAAGAATAAGGCATGTTATTAATCACGACAGAGGTGGGTTCTCTATCTAACAGCCTGAGTTGAAAATACCAAAATCAGGAAAACCACATGTATACGTTTATGAAATATTGTGATAATGCAAGAATGGTGAAGAAAGGCATACATTTTAGAAAACATCCGGGGTGAAGCTGCTTATGTAGTTATAGCGTTCAACCTGTTGCAGCGTGTAGAGGATAGTTGAGAAGTAGAAGCAAAGAGTTTTTGATGCTACCACTTCTAAATCGAGGTATATCACAACAATTATTTGGTGGGCCAAATCCTGGGTGCATGAGGGTAAACAAGGCGGGGGGCTCATGGGGCCCTCTCCTTGGCTTTTCTTAAGCTCTGGGGACCGCCACCTCCCCTGGGCACTCAGCACTAAAAATGCAGGGGCCGCTCGGCACCCCCCTGAGTCGGGGACCACCACCTCTCCGGGGCACATATATTATTTATTAAAAAGACAATGTGGGAAGGCTGATTGGCCTGACACCTCCCTGGGTCTGCAGTAATATGTGGCGGAGCGGCATGGCTCCCCCGCTTCCCCAGAGTCCACCACCTCCCCGGGGCACTGTAGTCTACAAATGCGGGGGGACCCACTTAGCCCCCATGCTGCCCCAGGGACCACCGCCACCCCACAGCACATAAACATGTTATTTGTTGGAATGCGGGGGAGGCGCTATGGCCTCATGCAGCCCCAGGGATAGCCACCTCCCCGGGGCTCACATAACATTTTTGTGGGGGGTCCGCCCGGCTCCCCGCTGCCCCAGGGACTGCCACCTTCCCAGGGCTACAATGAAATAATGAAGGGGGTCTGTTGCGGCCCCCCGGCCCCAGAGACCGCTACCTCCACGGGGCAAATTTAAAGAAAATAAGTGGTCTGCGCGGCCCCCCTCCTGGAGCCCTAGATGGCCCTGGGGATCGCCACCCCTCAGGGCCAGCTCCAGCAATGTCATGGGGGTGACCACCCTCGGGACATTGCAATTTGCTATGACTTGGCTGGAGCACCACTCCTGCCAAACCATAGCAAACCTGCTTGGCTTGCTGAGAGCAGAGCATGTCTGTTTCTCTGCTCGCTGTCAAGCGAGCAGGGAAACAGACATTAATTTGAGATCCAGGGAGCTGCATGTCAGCAGCTCCATGGGACTAAAAGCAATGACGGCTCCCACAGGAGGCGGGGAGCCGCAGGGACCGCAGGGGCCTTCAGGCTCCCCCTGAGGTCCCTAATGAAGTGGCAAGGCCCCGGGGGATGGGTTCCCCCTGGGGCAGATAATGGCCCGGAGATGGGGGACTCACGGGCCCCCTCCCCATTTTTCAAAAATAAATGAAAGTCTGGCCCCAGGGGATGGGGTCCCCAGAGCCTATATCGGCCTGGGAGGGGGGCCGCTTGGCCCCTCTCCCTTTTTTCTTAAAAAAATATATTAAAAAGGGGCAGGCCCCGGGGATAGGGACTGTGTAATTACTGGTATGGGTGTGTGAATGGGTTTAAAGAATGGTATTGTGGAAGTTGGAGTGGGTGTATGAAAGATTATATGGGGGTGTGAGTGGGTGTGTCAGTGATTCTGTGGATGATGTCACCAGTAATGTAATTGGAGATGTCATCAGTGATGTCATCAGTGATGTCACTGACCATGTCATGAGTGATGTAAGGTCATAAGCAGTGCATTGCAGGGGTACAAGTTATAGTTAGCACAGTTAACTATAACTGCTGAATTTCACTTGTTTTGTAAGAGTAAAACCTGAGCCTAACTATAACAAACCGGCCCCAGGATGCTTGTTTTGGTCCAGGGAAGACCTGGGTTGGCAGGTCGGGCTGGACTGTTCCCATGAGGAACAGGGTCAAGACTAATTTGCATGTGGCAGGGTCTGAACTGGGGTGGCAAAATGAGCAAAAGAACAATGATGGATTCAACCCAGATGTGTGTCTGGGAGTGAGTGTCTGAAAGGTTTCAGCGCTCCATCCATCTTCTCCTTGTGTTTGCTTTGTTTGCCCTAATTTTGCAGGGTATGCCCAGACATGGGTCCGTTGCTCACTTTTACACTGTATTCAAGCTAGCCTGGCTGATGAGGGGTGTTACCCCAAAACCGGTCCCAGGATGCTTGTTTCCGGTCCAGGATAGACTTGTCTTGGCAGTTCGGGCTGGACTGTTCCCATGAGGAGCAGGGTCAAGACTGATTTGCATGTGGCTGGGTCTGAACTGGGATGGCAAAGTGCGCTAAAGAACGATGATGGACTCAACCCAGATCTGTGACTGGGGATGAGTGTCTTAAAAGTTTCAGTGCTCCATTCATCATCTCCTTGTGCTTGCCCTAACTATAACATGCCTGCAACCTTTGGATTTACCAGTGCTTTCTAAGGTTTTTTTTGGTCCATTTCTTAACTATTACCTCTCTGTAACCTTTGGTTTTTTCAGTGAATATATATTATATATATATATATATATATATATATATATATATATATATATATATATATATATATATATGAAAAACACAGTCCCAACTTCAAACTCGGTGAAGAACCACAGGTACAGACCACAACGTGCTGCTGGTAGAAATTTTCAGTGCAAGTTTATTCTGTGCAAATCGGCATGACGCGTTTCGGCCGTGTTGCCACGACCTTGATCTCATGACACGCTAGAAACGTTTTTTTCTTAAATAGTCACACAATGTACCCTCCTCCCTACTCCGCCAATAACCTCTCACAATGGAACTAAACAACATACTATTTAAATCAGGAAAAAAACATATACATATACAAATAGTATTATGTAAACATTATGTGCATATTATAAATATTTACCTCATTGGTTTTATAATTCATACTAAAACTCACTGATCTTAGAAAAAACATTTTGTGAAGTTATGACTGACAGCACTGGAGGTTATCCACAAATAAACACCATAAAGTTAAAGTAAAAGGTGCTGAGAAAAAAATATAAAATAATACAAATAATAATCAGAAAAATGGGGTTTGTCCCACTTATAACTCGGCCGCTATTCAAGTCATAGTTAGGCCCAGAGGTACATCTACAGATATGTGAAAAAAATTAAAAAAAGAGAGAGAAAGAGAGAATCTGTAGCGAATTCAATTAATTAGACAAAAGTATTATGCATATCATATTAGAAAATAGACACCCTCTAATGGGGAACAACAAGCATCACCCATAGAGATTAATAATAATAGATAATAAAATTCACATTCAAATTAGAATCCAATACCATCAGTACACAATAATATTATGTTGTTAGATCCACTGCACATAGCTGATTAATCGCAAAATTTCCTAAGGGCCTGTATCACTTTTATTCAATGCTTCATATAATAGGTTCAGAGATATAACTTTCATCATTCTATTATGAATACTGATGTTGTTAATTGATATTAAAGTGCAAATGCAAAATATCACAACATACATGACAAATAGGTATAAATCATTAAAACCAAAGTATAAAACAAGTAATGTACCCTAAAGCGAGATAAAACAGTCCACATTCAGCATTATATTAGGACAAAAAATATAATGATATATATATATCCTACTGGCGGTCACCAGTAGGTAGTTATAGTTAGGACCTCGTTTCTATTCAAAAAGTGTTTTTTCTTTTGCCAATATCTTTGGCGCCGTTTGACGAATCTTCGCGTAATTTTCAAAACTAATGGTTCACTCAGGTCAGCTCCTGTCTTGAATGTTTCGGGGTGATTCGTCAAGCAGGGGCTGAGAAACAAGGGGGGTCCCTAAACGCGTTTTTCCCATGTTAATTTCCATAGGAATTTTTGGAACAGGCTACAGCCCAAACTGCTGAACGGAATTACACCAAATTTGGCAAAAAGGTAGCTCTTGGTTCAGAAAGTGACCTTTGTTTTGAATGGTGTAAATCCGTTCAGTAGTTCCGGAGAAATTCAAAGAATACAAATTTATATATCTGAGCACCGAGGAGGTTTCGCGACTCCTCCCGAGCACGAGCTTCATTCTGATTGGCTGCAAACCAGAATGTGTTGGCAGCCATCTTGTAACCGAGTCACAAGAAAACAGTTAAAAAAACATTAAAGCCAAGAAAAGGGGGCAGGGCAGAAACACCCTGACCCCCTAGGCCTGCTCACGGCCCAAAAAAATCAGACGAATTCATGCTGGGTGTGCGAATCCAGCCCAAAAAAAAAATGAAGTGTGGGCTCCCACGCTTCGTTTTCTATAAGCACCCGGGTGGGACAGGTCCCGGGGGCAATGTGCAATTAATTAGCAGGGGCCTGCAGGGGCCCACACAGCCTCGGGGACCACCACATCCCCGGGGCTTTGTTAATTATATGCAGGGGGCACGTGGACCCCCGCAGCCCTGGGGACCACCACCTACCCGGGGCTTTTTATTTAAAATGCGTGGGGGGCTCCTTCCCCCATGCTGCCCGGGGACCACCACCTCTGAGGGGCATTGTTATTTTAACCGGGGGGCCCTCACGGGCCCCCCAAACCCCGGGGACCACCACCTTCCCTGGGCTAACATTACTTTTAGGCGGGGGCCTTGTGGGCCCCCCAAGCCCTGGGGACCACCACCTCCCCAGGGCTACATGATTGAAATGCGGGGGGACACGCGGCCCCCATGCAGCCCCGGGGACCACCACCTCCCCTGGGCTACTTGTAAAAACAAAGTGTGGGGGGCCTCGAGCCCCCCCCCACACTGCCCCGGGGACCACCACCTCCCCGGGGCTGTGCAAATGTAGGGAGGGGGGTCACGCGACCCCCCTCCTGGAGCCCTTGATGGCCCTCGGGACCGCCATCCCCCAGGGCCGGCTCCTGCAATGTCCCGGGGTGCCCACCCCCAGGACATTGCCATTTGCTATGGCAGGCCAGGAGCATGGCTCCCGTCCTGCCATAGCAAACTCTGCTTCACTTCATGGAAGCGAGAGCAGGAAACCTGCTCTCGCTTCCATGAAGCGAAGCAGAATTGCTTTTGGCTAAGGGGAGCTGCATGTTAGCAGCTCCCCTTGCCCAAAAGCAATGCCGGCTCCCACAGGATGCGGGGAGCAGGCAGGGACTGTGGGGGCATTGGGGCTCCCCCCACAGGGAAAACGACCTTTACAACACGGTCAAAACACCGCAATACATACATCGCTGTTTTTAAAACGCAAGTCGTTACAACGACTTGCACTGGAGGGCGCTCTAGACTAAGGAATAGTGTAATGTACTATTACAACACCTTCCCTACTGTACATAGACTGGAGTTAGAATAGTAAATCACACTATTCCTAAGTCCAGCACCCTCCAGCGCAAGTCGTTGTAACGACTTGCATTGTAAAAACAGCGATGTAATGTACCGCCATCTAAATGATCGTGTTGTATCATCATACATCCCCATCAAAGAGGCCAGGCCCCGGGGGATGGGGTCCCCGGGGCCAGAAGTGGCCCGAGAGGGAGGCTACTCGGACCCTTCCCTTTTAATTTATTTAATTTTTTATAAAATGAAGGCCTGCCCCGGGGGATGGGGTCCCCGGGGCCATATTTGGCCTTAGGAGGGGGGTCATGCGTCCCCCCTCCTCAAAAATAAATCCAGGCTGGCCAGGCACCGTGGGATGGGGTCCCCGGGGTGAGAAGTGGCCAAGGGAAGGGGGGGCCACATGGCCCCCCTCCCATACTCTTTTATTTAAAAAAAAAACAAAAAAACGAGGCAATGCCCAGGGGATGGGGTCCCCAGGGCCATTATTGGCCTCCGGAGGGGGGCCACGCGGCCTCCCTCCTAAAAAAAAAAAATGCAGGCCAGGCCCCGGGGGATGGGGTCCCTGGGGCCAATAGCTGCCCAGGGAAGGGAGGCCATGTGGCCCCCTTCCCCTTTTTTTATTTTTAAAAATACTAAAAGAAGGGGGGCCACACAGCCCCCCTTCCAAAAAGAAAAGAAATAGAAAAGCCAGCAGTGCGGGAGGCCCCGTCCCCTCCCTGCACCATTGTGCAAACGCACCTCCTGGCACGTTCTAAGTTAGGGGATTAAGTCCCCTTCATTCCTGAGGGTCCCTGGGGGCCAACTAGCCCACCAGGTGCCTCCAGTAAGCCCCACACAGTGGGATTACTGAGAGGTGGTCTGAGGCCACGCCCCTTTTCACACCACTATGCAAACACGCCTCTTGGCGCACTGCTGGTGTGGCGATGAGGTCCTCTTGTGTCCTGAGGACACAAGTGCCTCTTTCTGCACTTCTCTTGCCTCTTTCTACACTTATATTGCCTCTTTCTATACCTCTCTTGCCTCTTTCTGCACCTCACTTGCCACTTTCTGCTCTTCTCTTGCCTCTTTCTGAACCTCACTCTCTTCTTTCTGCACCTCTCTTGCCTCTTTCTGTACCTCACTTGCTTCTTTCTGTATCTCTCTTGCCTCTTTCTGCACCTCTATTGCCTCTTTCTGCAACTCTGTTGCTTCTTTCTGCACTTCTCTTGTTTCCTTCTGCACCCCTCTTGCCTCTTTCTGTATCCCTCTTGCCTCTTTGTGCACTTCTCCTTCCTCTTTCTGCACCTCTCTTGCCTTTTTCTGAAGTTCTCTTGCCTCTTTCTGCACCTCTTTTGCTTCTTTCTGCACTTCTCTTGCCTCTTTCTGTACCCCTCTTGCCTCTTTCTGCACCTCTGTTGGTTCTTTCTGCACTGCTCTTGCTTCTTTCTCCACCTCTTTTGAACATTTCTGTATCCCTCTTGCCTCTTTCTGCAACCCTGTTCCCTCTTTCTGCACCTTTCCTGCCTTTTTCTGCACCTCTGTTGTCTCTTTCTGCACTTCTCTTCCTTTTTTCTGCACCCCTCCTGCCTCTTTCTGTATCTCTCTTGCCTCTTTGTGCACCTCTCCTACCTCTTTCTGCACCCCTCTTGCCTCTTTCTGCACCTCTGTTGGTTCTTTCTGTACTGCTCTTGCTTCTTTCTGCAACTCTTTTGCAAATGGCTGTATCCCTCTTGCCTCTTTCTGCACCCCTGTTCCCTCTTTCTGCACCTTTCCTGCCTGTTTCTGCACCTCTCTTGCCTCTTTCTGCACCTCTGTTGCTTCTTTCTGCACATCTCTTGCCTCTTTCTGCACCCTTCTTGCCTCTTTCAGCACCTCTGTTGTTTCTTTCTGCACCTCTTTTGCAAATTTCTGTATCCCTCTTGCCTCTTTCTGCACCCATGTTCCCTCTTTCTGCACCTTTCCTGCCTATTTCTGCACCTCTGTTGCCTCTTTCTGCACCTCTGTTGCTTCTTTCTGCACTACTCTTGCCTCGTTCTGCACCCCTCTTGCCTCTTTCAGCACATCTGTTGCTTCTTTCTGCACTTCTCTTCCTTCTTTCTGCACCCCTCTTGCCTCTTTCTGTACCCCTCTTGCCTCTATGTGCACCTCTCCTACCTCTTTCTGCACCCCTCTTGCCTCTTTCTGCACCTCTGTTGGTTCTTTCTGCACTGCTCTTGCTTCTTTCTGCATCTCTTTTGCAAATGGATGTATCCTTCTTGCCTCTTTCTGCACCCCTGTTCCCTCTTTCTGCACCTTTCCTGCCTGTTTCTGCACCTCTCTTGCCTCTTTCTGCACCTCTGTTGCTTCTTTTTGCACATCTCTTGCCTCTTTCTGCACCCTTCTTGCCTCTTTCAGCACCTCTGTTGCTTCTTTCTGCACATCTCTTGCTTCCTTCTGCACCCCTCTTGCCTCTTTCTGTACCCCACTTGCCTCTTTGTGCACCTCTCCTTCCTCTTTCTCCACCTCTCTTGCCTTTTTCTGCAGTTCTCTTGCCTCTTTCTGCACCTCTTTTGCTTCTTTCTGCACTTCTCTTGCCTCTTTCTGTACACCTCTTGCCTTTTTCTGCACCTCTGTTAGTTCTTTCTGCACTGCTCTTGCTTCTTTCTGCACCTCTTTTGCACATTTCTGTATCCCTCTTGCCTCTTTCTGCACCCCTGTTCCCTCTTTCTGCACCTTTCCTGCCTGTTTCTGCACCCTTCTTGCCTCTTTCTGTACCTCTGTTGCTTCTTTCTTTCTGCACTGCTCTTGCTTCTTTCAGCAATTCTCTTGCCTCTTTCTGCACTTCTCTTCCTTCTTTCTGCACCCCTCCTGCCTCTTTCTGCACCTCTCTTGCCTCTTTCTGCACCTGTCCTACCTCTTTCTGCACCCCTCTTGCCTCTTTTCGCACCTCTGTTGGTTCTTTCTGGACTGCTCTTGCTTCTTTCTGCACCTCACTTGCCTCTTTCTACACTTCTCTTGCTTCTTTCTACACCTCTGTTGCTTCTTTCAGCAATTCTCTTGCCTCTTTCTGCACTTCACTTGCTTCTTTCTGCACCTCTGTTGCCTCTTTCTGCACCCCTCACCCCTCTTTCTGCACCTCTCTTGCCTCTTTCTGCACCTCTCTTGCCTCTTTGTGCACCTCTCCTACCTCTTTCTGCACCCCTCTTGCCTCTTTCTGCACCTCTGTTGGTTCTTTCTGCACTTCTCTTCCTTTTTTCTGCACCCGTCCTGCCTCTTTCTGTACCTCTCTTGCCTCTTTGTGCACCTCTCCTACCTCTTTCTGCACCCCTCTTGCCTCTTTCTGCACCTCTGTTGGTTGTTTCTGCACTGCTCTTGCTTCTTTCTGCTTCTCTTTTGCAAATGGCTGTATCCCTCTTCCCTCTTTCTGCACCCCTGTTCCCTCTTTCTGCACCTTTCCTGCCTGTTTCTGCACCTCTCTTGCCTCTTTCTGCACCTCTGTTGCTTCTTTCTGCACATCTCTTGCCTCTTTCTGCACCCTTCTGGCCTCTTTCAGCACCTCTGTTGCTTCTTTCTGCACCTCTTTTGCAAATTTCTGTATCCCTCTTGCCTCTTTCTGCACCCCTGTTCCCTCTTTCTGCACCTTTCCTGCCTATTTCTGCACCTCTGTTGCCTCTTTCTGCACCTCTGTTGCTTCTTTCTGCACTACTCTTGCCTCGTTCTGCACCCCTCTTGCCTCTTTCAGCACATCTGTTGCTTCTTTCTGCACTTCTCTTCCTTCTTTCTGCACCCCTCTTGCCTCTTTCTGTACCCCTCTTGCCTCTATGTGCACCTCTCCTACCTCTTTCTGCACCCCTCTTGACTCTTTCTGCACCTCTGTTGGTTCTTTCTGCACTGCTCTTGCTTCTTTCTGCATCTCTTTTGCAAATGGCTGTATCCCTCTTGCCTCTTTCTGCACCCCTGTTCCCTCTTTCTGCACCTTTCCTGCCTGTTTCTGCACCTCTCTTGCCTCTTTCTGCACCTCTGTTGCTTCTTTCTGCACATCTCTTGCCTCTTTCTGCACCCTTCTTGCCTCTTTCAGCACCTCTGTTGCTTCTTTCTGCACATCTCTTGCTTCCTTCTACACCCCTCTTGCCTCTTTCTGTACCCCTCTTGCCTCTTTGTGCACCTCTCCTTCCTCTTTCTCCACCTCTCTTGCCTTTTTCTGCAGTTCTCTTGCCTCTTTCTGCACCTCTTTTGCTTCTTTCTGCACTTCTCTTGCCTATTTCTGTACACCTCTTGCCTTTTTCTGCACCTCTGTTAGTTCTTTCTGCACTGCTCTTGCTTCTTTCTGCACCTCTTTTGCAAATTTCTGTATCCCTCTTGCCTCTTTCTGCACCCTTGTTCCCTCTTTCCGCACCTTTCCTGCCTGTTTCTGCACCCTTCTTGCCTCTTTCTGTACCTCTGTTGCTTCTTTCTTTCTGCACTGCTCTTGCTTCTTTCAGCAATTCTCTTGCCTCTTTCTGCACTTCTCTTCCTTCTTTCTGCACCCCACCTGCCTCTTTCTGCACCTCTCTTGCCTCTTTCTGCACCTGTCCTACCTCTTTCTGCACCCCTCTTGCCTCTTTTCGCACCTCTGTTGGTTCTTTCTGGACTGCTCTTGCTTCTTTCTGCACCTAACTTGCCTCTTTCTACACTTCTCTTGCTTCTTTCTACACCTCTGTTGCTTCTTTCAGCAATTCTCTTGCCTCTTTCTGCACTTCACTTGCTTCTTTCTGCACCTCTGTTGCCTCTTTCTGCACCCCTCACCCCTCTTTCTTCACCTCTCTTGCCTCTTTCTGCACCCCTGTTCCCTCTTTCTGCACCTTTCATGCCTGTTTCTGTACCTCTCTTGCCTTTCTGTACCTCTGTTGCTTCTTTCTGCACTTCTCTTGCCTCGTTCTGCACCCTTCACACCTCTTTCAGCACCTCTGTTGCTCCTTTCTGCACTTCTCTTCCTTCTTTCTGCGCCCCTCCTGCTTCTTTCTGTACCCCTCTTGCCTCTTTGTGTACCTCTCCTACCTCTTTCTGCACCTCTCTTGCCTCTTTTTGCACCTCTGTTGGTTCTTTCTGCACTGCTCTTGCTTTTTTCTGCACCTCTTTGCAAATTTGTGCATCCCTCATGATTTTTTCTGCAACCTTCTTCCCTATTTCTCCACCTTTCTTGCTTCTTTCTGCACTTCTCTTGCTTCTTTCTGCACCCCTCTTGCCTCTTTCTGTACCCCTTTTGTGTCTTTGTGCACCTCTTCTGCCTCTTTCTGCACCGCTCTTGCCATTTTCTGCAGTTGTCTTGCCTCCTTCTGCACCTCTCTTGCTTCTTTCTGCACTTTTCTTGCCTCTTTCTGTACCCCTCTTGCCTCTTTCTGCACCTCTGTTGGTTCTTTCTGCACTGCTCTTGCTTCTTTCTGCACCTCTGACTTAGAGGTAGTTTTAATTCCCCTGCCCTATTATGTACTAGGGCCTTGCAGGGGAGGTCATGCCA
The DNA here is from genome assembly GCA_963921515.1 of Calotriton arnoldi. Taxonomy (NCBI): domain Eukaryota; kingdom Metazoa; phylum Chordata; class Amphibia; order Caudata; family Salamandridae; genus Calotriton; species Calotriton arnoldi. The sequence goes on from CAWUFW010018546.1 coordinate 142,671, forward strand.
ATCACTCGCGCCCCCGCAATGCACTGCTGATGACGTCACATATTACATCATTCATGATATGGTCAGTGACATCACTGATGACATCTCAAATGACATCACTGATGACATCACTGATGACATCATCCAGTGACTGTGTGTTTCTGTAAAGTTTAAATATGTTTCATATATATATACGCCAAAGTGTATTGAAGAATGAGTGGGTGTATAAGTGTCTGAATGGATGATTTAGTAGGTGCGTGACTGACTGTATAAGTGAGTGACCGGGGACCGGGGCCTGGCCTCATGTTGGGGACTGCAGGGGGAGCCCCAATGCCCCCGTGGTCCCAGCCGTCTCCCCGTCTCCTGCGGGAGCCGGCATTGCTTTTGGACAAGGGGAGCTGCTGACATGCAGCTCCCCTTGTCCAAAAGCAATTCTGCTTCGCTTCATGGAAGCGAGAGCAGGTTTCCTGCTCTCACTTCCATGAAGCGAAGCAGTGTTTGCAATGACAGGGTGGGAGCAGTGCTCCTGCGCTGTCATTGCAAACTGCAATGTCCCGGGGGTGGGCACCCCGGGACATTGCTGTAGCCAGCCCTGGGGAATGGCGGTCCCCAGGGCCATCTAGGGCTCCTGGAGGTGGGCCGCGTGGCCCCCCTCCCAACTTATTTAATGCCCTGGTGAGGTGGTGGTCCCCAGGCCAGGGGTCCGCAACTGACCCCCGTATTTAAAAAAGTGTGCCCCGGGGAGGTGGTGGTCCCCGCATGTCAGCAGCTCCCCTTGCCCAAAAGCAATGCCGGCTCCCACAGGAGGCAGGGAGCCGGCAGGGACCGTGGGGGCATTGGTGCTCCCCCCACGGTCCCCAAGTTGAGGGCCGACCCTGGGGGATGTGGTCCCCGGGGCCAGAAGTGGCCCAGGGGAGGGGGCCACGCGGCCCCCCTCCTGTGAATAAAAAAATTAAAAAAAGAGGCCAGGCCTCGTGGGATGGGGTCCCCGGAGCCAATAGTGGCCCAGGGAAGGGGGCCACGCGGCCCCCTCCTGTAAATAAAAAAGAAGAGGCCAGGCCCTGGGGGATGGGGTCCCCGGGGCCAACAGTGGCCTAGGGAAGGGGGGCCATGCGGCCCCATTCCCATTTTATTTTTTTATTCTTTTAAATAAGGCCGGGCCCCAAGGGATCGGTCCCCGGGGCCATAATTGGCCTTAGGAGGGAGGACACACGGCCCCCCTCCCCCCAAAAAGCTCAAGGCTGGCTAGGCACTGGGGGATGGGGTCCTCGGGGCCAGAAGTGGCCCAGGGAAGGGGGGCCACGCGGCCCCTTTCCCGTTTAAAAAAAAAAAAGATAATATGCTGAGGCCCTGGGGGATGGGGTCGCCAGGCCCAAAAATAATTAAGGGAAGGGGGGCCACACAGCCCCCCTTCCAAAAAGAAAACAAATAGAAAAGCCGGCGTTGCGGGACGCCCTGCCCCCTCCCTGCACCATTGTGCAAACGCGCCTCCTGGCGCATTTTGGGTTGGGGGTTAAGTCCCCTTCATTCCTGAGGGTCCCTGGGGCCAACTAGCCCACCAGGTACCTCCAGTAAGCCCCACACAGTGGGATTGCTGAGAGGTGGTCCGAGGCCACGCCCCTTTTTACACCACTCTGCAAACGCGCCTCTTGGCGCACTGCTGGTGGGGCGATGAGGTCCTCTTGTGTTATGAGGACCTCAGGACACAAGAGGACTTTATCCCCCGAGCAGCAGTGCGCCAGGAGCCGTGTTTGCAGAGTGGTATAAAAAGGGGGCGTGACCTTTGAGCACTCTCAGCAATCCAGCTGTATGAAGCCTACTGGAGGTAACAGGAGGGCTAGTTGGCCCCCAGGGACCATCAGGAGGAAAGGGGACTTCATCCCCCAACCAAGAGCACACCAGGAGGCGCATTTGCAGAGTGGTGGAGAAAGGGGGCATGGCCTGTGTCCACCTCTCAGCAATCCCACTGTGTGGGGCTTACTGGAGGTAATAGGAGGGTTAGTTGGCCCCCAAGGATGTCCTTGGGGGCCAACTATCCCTCTTGTTACCTCCAGTAAGTCCCACACAGTGGGATTGTTAAAACGTCTTTGGAGGCCACACCCCCTTTCTCCACCACTCTGCAAACGCGCCTCCTGGCAGACTACGGGATGGGGGATGAAGTCTACTTTACTCCTGAGGGACTTTGGGGGCTAAGAGGCTCTCCTGGTACCTCCTGTAAGTCCTACGCAGTGGAATTCCTGAGCGCTGGTCAGAGGCCCAGCACCCTTTCTTCACCACTGTGCAAACGCGACTACTAGTTAAAGAAGCATTTGCAATGTAATAGGTTTCGCATTTGCGAGAGTTAGAGCTATTAACATTGTAAATGTAAAAGTTTTTTACTAATGTTTTTTGGTGTAGAGTGGATGTACGTTGTGTGTAGTGGAATTATGTGGTATGTTGTGCAGTGAAATTATGTGAATAGAAAGTATGTGGTATTTAGTGTATAGGAATTATGTGGAGTCGGATTATGTGTTTTGGAGAGTACTTATGTGGTATTGTAGTCTGTGTTGTGTAGTGGTAACCTCAGGTTTAGTCTTCCTCGTTTCCATAGAAGCTAAACTATAAACTCAATGAGACACAATAAAAGAAGGAACCACTGAGGAGCACTTCTGGACTTAGTCGGAGGTATGAGCAGGGCCACTGGAATTATGGGACTGTTCGGCTGCACCAATTTTCACATAATTAAACATTTTCCGCATTTGCTAAATATTCCATCATCTGCTGCCTAATCTGCAGATTTGAACAAAAAAAGCCTTGTGTCGCCTCTGTGGTTAAGGGGAGGGGAAAACATGACGGTCAGCTAGCGTGCAGGTCGCGGGTGAGCCCGGAGCCCGGAGAGCATCAACAAAATATGCCGCATGAGAGGAACTAGGAACAGGATTATGAACACTCACCAGCTTATTGGGCAGCGCAGAGTATTCCGGTCAGGGTAGAGACAGTGGTTCGGCACAGTTGTGTACGGAGAATTTACCGCTGCTTGTGTTAGGATCCAGCAGCACGGCGGCAGATCAGCCGTGGGTGAGAGCGGTGCTGGAGCTCCGCAGGGGACGATGCGCCGCAATCAGGATTCCCTTCCGGGGCAGGGGAGGAGGAGACAGGCAGAGCAGCAGTAGCCCATGAAAAGTTGGCGGTAAGGAGCAGCTGGAATTGGATGCAGGCACTGGAGATAGTGCACGCCCTCCAACTCTAACGCCATTAAAAGTCCCATTTCAGGTAGGGGCTGCAAAATTGGATTTTTCCAACATTAACTTGGAGTCTTCCCAGGCAGGGGCTGTTAATTTAGAGCCTACTAGCATCAAACCGGGTAAAGGCAGGAAGAAAGTGCAGAGGGGGGGCACGGGTGCTGTAGGGGCGAAGGGGATCTCCAGGTATACTCTTAGAAGCAGCGGGACTGGTAACTTTGTGGCAGCTGGAGCTTCAGCAAGTGTTGTTTCCCAAGTAGAAACTAAATTAGGGGAAAAAGGGGAAAACAGCAAAGAGGACAAGGCAAACAAGTGAGTAGGGCCAGGCCAGTTAAAGAGATTGTGGTCAAAGAGGCAGTAACGTATAAGAAAACAATTCAAAATAAACCTATTCCCGAACGGAAAGTTAAGGTCACCCCCTCACTCAGGACTTACTTTAAAATCTTGCCAAAACCCCTTATTCTAAGTGATAGTGGCCTAACAGACAGCAGTAAGATGGACTTGAAGGGTCTTCAGGGTGCTCCAAGGGAGGAGCAAGGGATAACTCGTAACACCGAAGAATTCCCAAATATGGGAGACTGGTCTAAAGATGTAACCCCTAATCGTTATCAGGTCCTTGCACCAGATATGGGGCTCACTGTGGAGTCTTCAGCCCCTGCACTCCAAATGAGCATGGGCATGGGATCAGCAAGGAAGCACGAGTTGTTTCAAAAAACCTGGATAGAGAGTATATCTCTATTAGTGTTCTGCTTACAACTCTCACGCTGGAAATAAAAAATCGATTTGAGACGTCAGAAACAAATCAGAAAGAAATCAGGGCGGTGTGTGACAGCTTGGAGAAAAAAATTGATGACTTGAGTTTGAGAACTGTAATTCTAGAAGGGGAAGTAAGGGACCTGAAAGAAGTAGCGAAAGTGAATGCTGCTGAAATAGAGGTTCTAAAAACGAAAGAGAGAGAACAACAGGAGAGGGTAGAAAGGTTGGATAATTTTCAGAGGAGAAATAATTTGAAGTTCTTAAAAATTCCGGCAGGCAAGGAGGGGGAGGACATTAAATCATTTATAGTCCAGTTGATCAAAAAGGAGCTACTTCTTTAGGAGTCAGAAGAAGAAATCAGCTAAGACATTCAGAGGATACATAGAGACCCTTATCGACCTAACCCAAATAGGGCCAAGCCGAGGAGAATTTTAGTAAACTTTCTCACATACACCCTAAAGGAGAAAATCTTGTCTAGGGTCTTGACTAAGAAGGTGATAGAGATTGATGGGGCAAGGTTTGAAGTTAGATCGGACGTGTCAAGTGTAACCTCCAACAGGCAGTGGGAGCTAGGGAAGAGAATTGAACCTCTAAGGAAGCTTGGTGCGTCAGTACAGTTAAAATTCTCAGCTTTGTTGAAGGTAATGCTTAATAATAAAATGCATTCCTTCCGTTTTGTTGAAGAGGTCGATAAGTTCATCGAAAATCTGCAGCCTGGGCGTTAGCATAGGAGGATATAGGAGTTTAACTCTGCGGACTCCGGTACATTAATTTTAGACTCTGGTGTATTGAATTAGCTTCTTCTTTTATTTTTCCTTTTCCTTTCTTTTTAAGTAGTGTTTTTTTAGGAGTAGTCTTTGATGTAAACTCCGGGGGAGGGGCACCCGTGGGCTTTCACCTTGGAAAGTCAGGGAAGGGTTTTCCATGTGGGGGTGTAGAAGGCACAGGGTGGGGCGCATGAAGGAAAAAAAAAAAAAAAAGATTCCTCATTTGCCGTGTTGGCTTTTAACTTGCAGTCAATGATTAACTGTAAGAGGGACCTTGTAGGCGATGGCTAAGAAAGGTGCGAATGAGATAAAAATCTTATCTTGGAATGTGAACGGTTTGCGGGTAAGAGCAAGACGTGCGAAAATATTGCAATACTTAAGGGATTGCCAGGCGCAGATTATTATTATGCAGGAGACTCATTTGACAGAGTCTGAGAGTCGGGAGTTTTTTGAGGCTAAAAAATGGATCTCTCAAGCAATTGTTACAAAGCAGTCATTAGTCACTAAAGGTGTGGCGATTTTGGTGAAACATGGGATGAATATTATGGTAGAAGGTAGTGTTTCAAGCATTTCAGGTAGGTGGCTTGTGGCAAAAGTAAAGATTTATGGGCATAAATATACATTGGTGGGTTACTATGGCCCAAATCAAGATGATACAGGCCCCCTGAAAGCTCTATTTGCCAAGCTATTACATTTTCCTGACCCGATTATTATGGCAGGAGATTTTAATGACGTTATGGATCACAAGTTAGATAGATCCCTAAATAGTAGGGCAGTGGTTAACCCTAAAATGTCGGCGTTGATACACCAAGTGATGAGACAATTGGGGCTCTGTGACATCTGGCGTCAGAGGGAAGGTTCTCATAAAAGTTTCACATTCCATAACAAGAAATATAGGCATCACTCTAGGATTGACTACTTTTTAATTGACAATAGGCTAAAGGACTTAGTGTCAGAAATTAAACACAGAGTTGTACACCATTCAGACCACTCAGCTATAATACTCCAGATAAAATTGGGCGAGGGGAGGTTCCAATCAAGATGGACTTTAGATCGCACCATCTTATTAGATGAAGAGACTCTTGGTATTTTAAAAAAAGAAACAAAATCATTTTTTGACAACAATTGGGGCTCTTCTTCTGTGGGTATTGTGTGGGACTCTTATAAAGCCTATTTGAGAGGTAGATTGGGCACTTTAGCAGCAGCTAAAAGAAGATCATATCAGAATAAGATTCTAGTGTTAGAAGAGCAAATTCGGACTCTTGAAAATGACCTGATTAGCTCAAGCAACCAGGGAGAACAGGATACCAGGTTGAGTAAAATAATGGAAACAAAGGCAACTATATCAGCTATCTTACAAGATAGGGTCAGGAAAAGGTGGGAGACAGGTCGCCTGGCACACTTCGAATATGGAGAAGTTTGTAGTAAGTTACTAGCCTGGAAAGTTAAGAGTGAACAAGTGAAAAACACGATTAAAGAGATCAGGTGTGAACAAACGGGATTATTACTCGGAGACAATCAGGCTATTGAATCAGCTTTCCATAGATTCTTTGGTGAAGTTTACCAGGAGGATTTGGATGTCACGGAAGATGAGGTGATTAACTGGATGAGCCAAGATCCTGCTGAGCCTCTAATAGCAGAGGAAAGTGAGCACCTGAATGAGAGGATAAATATCACGGAACTACAAAAGGCAATAGGGGAGGGTAAGAAAGGGAGGGCACCCGGACCAGATGGTCTGCCCCATGAAGTTTACAAGGCCTTGGCCGATATATTAAGCCCCATTCTGATTGAACTGTTTAATGCAATTTTCCTGACTGGAGTGGGACTTCCGGACTCCTGGAGAGAGGCTACCATCACTCTAATCCCGAAACCCGGAAAATGTCCTAAGAACTGTGACTCTTACAGGCCTATATCACTTTTAAATTGTGATTATAAGCTTTTTGTAAAAATCATAGCAGAAAGGCTGAATGGGGTCATGCCTTTGTTGGTGCATGAGGATCAAAAGGGATTTATCCGAGGAAGAACACTGAAAGAACTGACATTTACCCTTATAGCATCAATTGACCTGGCCGCTACCTACGGGCTCCCTTTAGCAGTTATGGCACTAGATGCCGCTAAAGCGTTTGACCGCGTTAATTGGGTTTTCTTAAAAGCGGTGGCTAAATCCCTTAACCTTGGTCCTAATGTTTGCAGAGTCCTGGAAGGAATCTATGCTACTCCAGTAGCCAGGGTTCTAGTTAATGGGGTCCTAACAAAACCTGTTCAGATTACAAGGGGGTCGAGACAAGGTTGTCCCCTGTCCCCTCTTCTTTTCGATCTATATATAGAGCCGCTGGCCAGAAGATTCAAGAACAACGTAGAGATTCTTCCATTCCAATATAATGGCTGGAGTAAAAAAATTGGTTTATATGCGGATGATATTTTGATCTTCACTGCGAATATACAGAGAGCATTGAAGTGTGTTCTGACAGTCACTGCTGACTTTGGGAAAATTTCAGGGTACGATATTAACAAACAAAAAACGAAGGTTATGGCCTGGAACTCGGAGGTAGGCGAGATAAGATGTAAATAGGATATGAGGTACCTAGGGGTGAAGATCACACATGATATTGCAAGCCTCACAAAAGAAAATTTTGAGATAGTTAAGAAAGAGGTGGGTGCCATGCTGAAGAACTGGTCACATCTCCCCTTAACCCTGTTTGGTCGGGTTAATTTTATAAAGATGGTAATTCTCCCAAAGTTCACTTTCCTTTTTGAGTCCATCCCACTTCCTTTTTATAAAGAGTGGTTTGTAAAAATTCATAGTCAGTTTAGTTCCTTCATCTGGTCCTCTAAAGGGCCACGGATTGCTTGGAAAAAGCTGAGAAGAAGGTTGGAGAAAGGTGGGCTAGCATTACCTGATTTACTTTTTTATTCTTGGTCCTTTTTGTTAAAGAATGGAAGAACGCTTTTCGGCACACCCACTAAATCAGAGATTGGCAAGCTTTTTGAGGTACAGCTGAAGAAAGAAAACCGGGGGGAAGGTGGTTTCATGTTCAAATATGCGGATCCAAAATACTTTAAAAAAGTTAGACTGAAGATCTTAAGGGGCATGGCTGAGACATGGTATAAAATTAGGAAAATGTAAAATTGTCATATTTCAGTCAGCATGCCCCCATCTGGGACTCTCCGGGCTCACCAGAATGGACCAAGGATGCGTTGGCTATTCCATTGAGCGAGGCCGGTTTATTAAAGTGGAAACATCTCTTGCATGAAGACCAGTTGGTCTCGTGGGAATGGTGTAAACAGAAATTTGGTCTAAGAATTTCAAGATTTAAATACCTTCAGGTTCAGAGCTGGTTTCAGGCCTCGGACATAAAAATAGGCGAATATAATGAATTTGAAGAAAAACTTATGTCCGGGTTTGTTTTAAAGAAAGAAATCGCACTGTGGTACTGGATGATGATAGAGATGGAAGACGGGAAATTCAATCTCCCGGCGGACCTATGGGGAAGATGCTTGCAGGTGTCTACGCTGGAAGATCAATGGGAAGTATCTATGTCTACTCTATACAAAATAGTAAAACCTGCATACCTGAGAAGGAATCATCTTTTCACCATTCACAGGGCCTATTGGACTCCCAAAAGATTATCTAAGTTCGGGAAAGGAGGTGATGTCGCGTGTTCAAAGTGTGGCAGCATGAAGGAAGACGATCTCCACATGTTCCTATACTGCCCAAAGAATCAGACATTTTGGGAGGCCGTGAGTAAAGCTCTGTCACATTCCTTGAAGTTACAAATCAAGGTACGCGTTTTATTAGTTATTTTTGGAGCTTTGGATCCCCAAATTGTAAGTAACAAGAATAATGCAAAGTTGGTCTTTTATGCTATCTTGTTGGCCCGTAGAGAAATCTGTAAACAGTGGGTGTCACAGGCTCCGCCAAGGTATGAGGACTGGTTAATCTCCGTGAGGAATGTGGCCAATTTGGACATTTTGGATAAGGGCCAAAGAAGATATGAATTTTGGGTACCCCTCCTGAGTTGGTGGGACCAACAATTAAATCCATTACATCCATCAGATTAGGGGTCCAATGATTAAGCCCTTCTCCGCCTCGGCTGATACCGTTTCTCTAAGGTGGCAGGCCTGCACATAGAGACGGTGTGTATTGGGAGAAAGATGGTGGGAATCACAACCCAAGGGCAACAATAAGTGAATCCACCTCTTGCACCTCCTTCAGCATATGAGGTTTTGGGCATTTCGGTTGGTAAGGCAAGTGAAATGGTGTGAAAGAGGCAAATGAGGACAAAAAAAAAGCCTTGTGTCTAGCTCAAACGGCTCAGAAGTTCCCAAAAATACAACGTCATCTGTTACAGCGTGGTGGAAGGCCCTTTGCAAAGCTGGAATGGTCACATGTTACTTATTGCAAAATGTGGGTGTACTAATGGTGCACAAACCTCTCTTCTTTCTGTGCCTCTCTTGCCTCTTTCTGCACTTCACTTGCCTCTTTCTGCACTTCTCTTGCCCCTTTCTGCACCTCACTTGCCTCTGCACCTCACTTGCCTCTTTCTGCACTTCTCTTGCTTCTTTCTACACCTCTCTTGCCTCTTTCTGCTCCTCTCTTGCCTCTTTGTGCATTTCTCTTGCCTCTATCAGCACCTCACTTGCCTCTTTCTGCACCTCACTCTCTTCCTTCTGCACCTGTCTTGCCTCTTTATGCACTTCTCTTGGCTCTTTCTGCACTTCTCAAGCCTCTTTCTGTACCTCTCTTGCTTTTTTCTGCACCTCAAGTGCCTCTTTCTGCACTTCTCTTGCCTCTTTCTGCACCCCTCTTGCCTCTTTTTGCACCTCTGTTGGTTCTTTCTGCACTGCTCTTGCTTATTTCTGCACCTCACTTGCCTCTTTCTGCACTTCTCTTGCTTCTTTATACACCTCTGTTGCTTCTTTCAGCAATTCTCTTGCCTCTTTCTGCACTTCTCTTGCTTGTTTCTGCACCTCTCTTGCATCTTTGTGCACCTATGTTTCCTCTTTGTGCACCTCTCTTGCCTCTTTCTGCACTTCACTTGCTTCTTTCTGCACCTCTCTTGCCTGTTTCGGCACCTCTGTTGCTTCTTTCTGCACTTCTGACTTGGAGGTAGTTTTAATCCCCTGCCCTATTATGTACTAGGGCCTTCCAGGGGAGGTCATGCCAATCACAGGGGTACCCCAACCCATAGTATACCCTAGTGTATGTATGTGTTTTCACTGTATTCTAAGTGTCTTTCAGCATAGCACTGGCTCCTGGTCTAGTGTTATATTCTCTTTCCTTTTATGTTCTGTTGTAATTATTTTCTTCACAAGTTATTATATTTGAAGTTCCATCAGTAATATGTTGCTATGGGACTTGGTGATTCCATGTTCCATGGAGCAGAAGCTCTAGAGATCTTTTCCTGAGCAGTTGGATGTACTGTGCTGTTCCAGAATAAACTACAATTTTTCTTATATTTACTGCCTTGGATTCATCTTTACATCTGGTTAGTCAGAGTCAGTTACCACCAGTACCAGTCAGCAACACGTTGGGGGCACAGGATGACTTTGCAACAAGGCATCTTTCTGCACCTCTTTTGGTTCTTTCTGCATATCTCTTGCTTCTTTCTGCACCTTTACAATTTTGGCGACGATTGAAGACCTGTCTGCTACATTACTCAGCACAGGAGCAACCTGTCTTCAAAGGACAAGAACCTGCATGGATGTTGGAATTATGTATTTATTTTGCTTTTCAACTAATCTAAAAGCGTATTTACTTCTACTGCATAGACCTTCTATTTTGTGTACTTTCTACCCTTGCGTTTTTTTTTATTTTGCGCAAGTTCATATTGGATATGTTTTGTTGCCTCATTGCCATCAACTGTAAGCTGTGAGCCGTTGCCCTACTGTGAGACTTTTGGTAATCTTACTGCTCTTCGGCTGTTTTCTGAACATTGGAAATGCGGACTTCACATAATTTCTAACAACCATTGCTGCAACCAAGCATCGAAATCGCAACTAAGAAAGGTAACGTTTTACCTTTCATCTTTATAATACTTTGTTATCTCCTTCGATGCCTCGCGACATTGCTCGCGCTCCTGTGTCCTTTGGCATTTCTCTTCATGAGCAAGTGGCTGCACGCGTCCTCTGTCTGGAATCTTCAATTGTGTAACCTGCATCTCTGCGGCACGCTGTACACGCTGCGTATGACGTATTCACGCATGCATGAGCCGCCATCTTTATGCCTTTATTATTTCGTCTCCTTGACAACGCCAATACGGGAACTGAACACGGAGCATTTTACATGCTCTATCCATGCGTGTTGTTCATTTTTATTTAAGCAAGCATTTAAATGCATTTAAATGGCAACAAGGCTTCCAGCAAAGGCTTATAAGTAAGTGTGCAAAGTTCCAACAAAGACTCAAGTAAGTGTGCAAGTTTGGAAACAATATTTTTTTTCGTTGTTGTTGTTTTCCATGCTCCTGATGATTACAATATTACATCTAGGATTTTTCAATCTCATAAAACTTCATAATTATTATTATTTTTCTTAATTTTTTTTTTTAGTATACATTATTTTAAATAAAATTCCTCATGATGCAATTTGAACCTCCCTCCAAGTTCCTTCAAAGCAAGGGTGAGCCTCCCATCCCTTGGACAAGGTGGAAAGAGGAATTTATGACTTATCTTAAAGCCATTGATGGGGAGAGACTTTCAGCAGAAAGAAAAAAAATATTATTTTGCATTCTTTGGGGTCAGAAGGTCAAGTTGTTTTCAGAACACTTCCTCAAACTGATGGCAGTGGTCATAGAAATGTGTTTGATGATGCCATGGCCCGCATTGAAACTAGATTTAAACCTATTTCTAGTGTTGCTTTAAACAGATTTAAATTCTATACAAGGACTCAACTTGATTCTGAAACTTTTGATGACTTTCTCACCGGTTTACGCTCATATCCGTAAACTGTCATTTTGGACCCATCATGGATGAAATGATCAGAGACCAAATTATTGTTCATGTTAAGAGCAAGAAAATCCAAGAACAACCATGGATTATGGGGGATCCAAATTTGAGAGATGTTATTACTACTGCCAAAGCTATGGAACAATCTGAAAAGTGGATGAAGTCTTTGGATAAAGAAGAAAAGGGAAAAGTTGAAGATGTTTGCGCTGTCAAACCTGAATCATCTCGCAGTGGAACAATTGCTCAACGAAATTTCAAAAGATTTGACAAAGAGTTCCATTGTTTTAGATGTGGCAGTGTCAACCATGGGGCGTCCTTTCCTAGATGTCCCGCGTTGGGTAAAGAATACAAGAAGTGTGGACGTCGTGGGAATTTTGACAGTGTTTGCAAAAGTACTTATGGTGGAAACACTAATAAAGGGAAGATTTCCTTTTTGAATGAGGAGGAGTATGATGACAGTACAAATGGAAGTAACAGAGGCATTGTGGTTTCTATTACTGATGAGGGAAACCCGGAGAATGTTGAATTCTGTTTGAAACCCCCAAAATGCACTGTACATGTTCTTGGTTTGACAATAGAGCTCATGGCTGATTCCGGATCGCCTTGGACTATTATTACTAAGCAGTACTTTATTGATAGCTTCAAAGGAGTGTTGTGTCTCAAAGATTTAAAAGAGTCTGACATCATTGCTAAATCTTTTGATGGTACCACTATTGACATGGAAGGTTTTTCAGAAGTTGACAAGGCATTCAAGGGACGTGTTGCACGTGTGAAATTATATGTTGCTGTTAAAGGTGTGAATGTGCTTGGTTGGAAGGATCAGTGGAGTTTGGGGATAATTCTTAATCCCAGAAGTTTTGATCCGGTATTAGTTATATCAGAAGGTTTGAGTGATGATGAGGTTATAAGTAAAGTCATTGATGCTCTTCCTAAAGTTTTTTCAAAAAGTCTGGGTGAACTCAACAATTTCAGTCATAAGATTAGATTAAAGAAGGGAGCTGTGCCAGTCAAGCAAAAGCTTAGAAACGTTCCAGTTAATGTGAGGGAAGATCTCAAACTTTTGTTGCAAAGTCTTATTGATGATGACATCATTGAAGAAGTAGAATCGTCTGAGTGGGTTCTCCCATCGTTTTGGCCAGGAAGGCTGACAAAAGTTTGAGACTTTGTGTGGATTTGAGAGCGTTAAATGCTAATTTAGTGATAGGCTGCCACCCGTTGCCTAATATTAATGAGGTAGTATGTATGTTGGAGGGAGCCAAGGTGTTTTCTACTTTCGACTTGGGATCAGCGTACCATCAAAATGCTTTAACTGATGATTCTAAAGAATTTACGGCATTTCTTACACCGCAGGGGCTTTTCCAATATAAGAGAATGCCTTTTGGTTTAGCCTCTGCGGCGTTTGTTTTTCAGAGAGCTATGCATCATGTTTTTAAGGACTTGGAAGCATTTGTGAAATGTTTTCAAGATGATATCCTTGTGTTTTTCCCCAGTCGTGAAGCACATATGGAACATGTTTTTGAAGTTTGCAAACTGTTGGAATTGCATGGTTTAACCCTTAAAAGCAATAATTGCAAAATGTTTCGTGATTCTGTCGAGTACCTAGGACACACTCTCTCTGGAGATGGTGTGGTTCCAAAGAAATCTCTTGTTGATGCCATAGTGAAAGCTCCTGCACCGGATAACAAAGAGAAACTTCTGTCTTTTGCTGGTTTATGTGAGTACTACAGTAAGTTTATTAAAGGGTTTGCTACCAAGATGGAGCCCCTTAGGGAACTTACCAGGCAAAAGACAGAGTTTTGTTGGGGCAAAAGGCAGCAAGATGCATTTCAGCTGATAAAAGATGAAATTGTGCAGGCGCCAACCCTGAAACCCTTCTGTGTGAACAAGCTGTGTGTTGTCACTGTTGATGCGAGTTTCTATGGTGTAGGTGGTGTTCTGTCCCAGAAATGTGGTAAGGATGAGTGGAGTGTTGCTTTTGCCTCTCGCGCCCTCAGTGACACGGAGAGGAAGTATTCAGTCATTGAAAAAGAACTCCTGGGGTGTGTGGGGGGCATTGAGCATTTCGTAACTTTCTTTGGGGCAAGAGATTTCTGCTAAGAACAAATCACAAACCTTTGGTGTCTATTTTGTCACCTGGGGGTGGTCGTAATGCTACAGCACACATAAGCAGGCTCATGTCTAAATTACAAGAATATAGCTTTTCTATAGAGTATGTGCCAGGTAAAAACAATGTGACTGCTGACTGTCTTTCCCGTTTACCTTGTTCTGGTGAAGAAAAATCTGTGATGAATGATGATATTGAATTTGTTGCATCTGTGGGGGATTATGTTGCAGAAGAATTCTCTGCCATTTCTGAAGATTCATGGAGAAACAGTGTTGTTGGAGATGACAGGTGAAATCTCTTGAAACAATTTATCTTGGATGGATGGCCTAGAGTTGATAAAGTTCCTGCAGAATTGAAACCTTTTCAGCAAGTGTCTAGTAAGTTGGAGGTTGAAGGTGAATTTATTTTTAAAAATGGTAAGTGTGTCCCCCCGGAGCTTATGCAAGATGAAATTCTTAAGCTTGCCCATGAAGGTCATCCTGGAATGTCCTCAATGAAAAGGTTAGTGAGATCAAGTTTTTGGTGGCCTAGTATGGACAAGATGGTTGATAGGGTAGTGAGAGAATGCTCTAAATGTGTCAGCAGTGACAAAACGTAAAATCTTACCCTGCACCTTTAAAAACTGTTCCTTGGCCCAAAAATCCTTGGCAGAAACTGGCTTTTGACATTTTTGGTCCGTTTTATTGTTTACCACAAGATGCCCGCTTTGCTCTTGTGTATTATCACTCTAAGTGGCCAGACGTCAGGTTTGTATCTCACGCTACTACACATGTGATCATTGAATTCTTTAGGGAAGTATTTGCACATGAAAGGCAGTGCTGAAGTTTTGATTACTGACAATGGTGTGTAGTTGAAGTCACATGAAATGGAAGATTTTCTTCAATTGTGTGGAATTAAACACATCACCACTCCTCTTTATGAACCACAAGGTAATGGTCAAATGGAAAGATTTAATCGGGTTCTTAAGGGCTGTGTTGAATGGGCCAGGTATTCTGGTAGAGAGTGGAAGACAGTGTTGAGGGAGAGACTTTGGATGTATCGGATCACTCCCCATTCGGTCACTGAACTTAGTCCATTTCATCTGTTGAGGGGAAGAGAACTTGTCTCTAAGTTGTGTCCATGGTGGATTAAAAAAAAGATGACGAGTAGTGTGTCTGATGATTTGCATAATACTTCTCTGAGAGTGAAACGCCACCAGGATAAAATGAAAGAGAATTATGATTCCAAGTGGAAAGTTAAAATTCCTACTTTTGTTGTGGGTGATTAGGTGACAATACTTATGCCTGGTTTCATTGAAAAAGGAACTTCCAAGTATGGTCCTGCGCGTAAAGTAGTTAAAGTCAATTTGAACAGTATTGTGACCCATGATGGTAAAGTGTGGAATGTAAGACGTGTTGTCAAGTGTCGTTCTAGGAGTGATGGTGAATCTCGGGACAATGTTGATGGTGAAGGTTACTCTGTGAGGACCAATACTCCTTGTGATGCTGATGACCATGGTGTGGGTGAAAACTCTGGGAGATCTTTGGATACTGTTGGTATCGAATCTGTGGCTTCCAGAGTTAAAGTGAGCGGAAGAATTTCCAGATCCCCAGTGAAATTCAGAGATTATGTTTAACCCTTTTCCTGTTGTTTCACTTTAGGGAGAGAGAAGTGTTATATTCTCTTTCCTTTTATGTTCTGTTCCTTTAATTACTTTCTTCACAAGTTATTTATATTGGAAGTTCCATCTGTAATCTGTTGCTATGGGACTTTGTGATTCCATGTTCCACGGAGCAGAAGCTCTGGAGATCTTTTCCTGAGCAGTTGGATGTACTGTGCTGTTCCAGAAAAACTAAACATTTTCTTATATTTACTGCCTTGGATTCATCTTTACATCTGGTTAGTCAGAGTCAGTTACCACCAGTACCAGTCAGCAACACGTTGGGGGCACAGGATGACTTTGCAACAAGGCATCTTTCTGCACCTCTTTTGGTTCTTTCTGCATATCTCTTGCTTCTTTCTGCACCTTTCTTCGTCTTTCTGGACTTCTGTTGCCTCTTTCTGCATTCTGTTGCTTCTTTCTGCGCTTTTCTTCCTCTTTCTGCACATGTCCTACCTCTGTAGGCATAGTTAGACAAATTCACTGAAAAAACCATAGGTTTCAGGGATGTTATAGTTAGGAATTAGCTTTTAAAAAACCTTTGCAATTCACTGAAGAAACCATAGGTTTCAGGGACGTTATAGTTAGAAATTAGCATTTAAAAAACCTTTGAAATTCACTGAAAAAACTAATAGGTTTCGAGGATGTTATAGGTAGAAATTAGCATTTAAAAAACCTTAGAAATTCACTGAAAAAACCATAGGTTTCAGGGACGTTATAGTTAGAAATTAGCATTTAAAAAACCTTAGAAACTCACTGAAAAAACCACAGGTTTCAGGGACGTTATAGTTATTTGGACATTTCACTCGTACAAAGCCAGAGAAATTCGGTCGTTATAGTTAGTTGAGCTAACTTTAACTCGCACCCCCGCAATGCACTGATGATGACATCACATATTACATCATTCATGACATGGTTAGTGACATCACTGATGACATCACTGATGACATCTCAAATGCCATTGTGGGACAACATCAGGGATAAGAAACGTCTCGTCATGCTGAGGCTCATTGAGGGCTTATAATCTGACACCAACAGTAAATATTGCACACCTATTCAGAATGAATTTTCTTTGGATACTACAATGCCCATAAGCCTTTGCACAGACTCACTTGAGCAGCCCATCGAGGGGCGTGGAATTATGTATCTAATCAAGGGCTGTAGTAGCAATGCGCACACTTTATGGTCAACAGCCTCTGAGGAAGGAGTGTTCTCTGAAACGCGTCAGGCATCAATGACCTAAAGCTGTTTAATGGATTCGGCATGCTGATGACTTTTTGTACCCAATAAAGGCTTGCAGCCTTCTGGTGTCGTATGAGTGCTTCTTGCCGGTTGGGCAACTTTGGAGCTGTATATATATATCCAAACGAAAATGCACCCATAATTGAAAGCACCACACATCGTCGTGTTAATTCCTTTATTTCGCTGGGTCACAGAGCGGCAACATCGCTTGTCACAGCATGGAATCTCACCAAAGTCCGTACGCGTTTCGGGCGTGCATTTGCCCTTGTTCACCTGCTTGGCTTCCACAGAGAAAGGCAGCAATGGTAGGTATTGCACTCGTGATCTGTTTATATATCCCGCCCCCATGGGCGTGTGCAAAGTGCATTTTGGTCATTGGAGTTCAATTGTTAAAATCAATCCTCAGTGGGTGCCGCAATGTTCTCCGTAATAAAAGTTTTAAACACCACAGTTGGCTGCTGTCAACTCGCAAGGCTGCCGCTTCTGCTTAGTACTTCCCAAGCAAACGGATATATATATATGTGTGTATGCATGGACCCAAATTTGTCCCTTAAAGTGAGAATCATGGCCTGAACTCACAACTGTCTGTGAATTTATCCTTGTATTTTATTATGCTACATGTTATCAATTCACAAGTGCAGTTGTTTTTTTAACTTTTTATGCAAGTCGATACGAGCTGATGGCCAAACCCCATCACCAGTCTTCCTAATTGACTTTACTCTTTTGTTGATCTGCGGTCATCTTTGATTAATTCAATAATGAGGATTACAGTGGAATTGTTAACACATTGGTTTGAGGTTTGGGAGAGCAACACTACTATACAAGACATCGATGTTCCTTGCCCTAACTTGAAATCAGCTTACTGATAAATGTACAAATGCATGCAAATGAAGAATATATTTTTTCTGGCACATTGTTTTTTCTCTCCAATACTGTTCATAATACCTCCAGTCACTCTAAAATATGAGAGAACATGTTCCCTACATAAGTTATCAGTCATCGTAAGTTTCCACCCTGGAATGGGAAATTACATATGTGTACCAGAAATACTGAGCCCATTCCCATATGTGATTTCCTAAATTCCTTGCCATTTTCTCAGCAGATTTACCACCTCCTTTAAGAAAATGGAAAATGTGCACAGAAAAAAATATTAGCTTTTTACCAGGTTGTTCCCGCTCCCTGTAAAACTAGTAATGATGTGGGTGGTAATTTACCAGAAAATGTGTAGAATTACCACCTACTCTGACTTGGAATGGGGCCTTAGTGAGTGTATTCTAGTGTTCTTCTGAATCTTAAGCTGTAACAGATGCAATGCAAAGTGAAAAGTGAGAGACAAGAGGCAAAAAAGTGAAAAGCAGGGTCAGCAGTAAGCTCGCAAGCACTAGAAGAAAAAGTATGCATGGTGAAAGCTTCTCAATCGGAGAGGAACAGGATTCAAATCAGGGACTGATCAAATAGGCGAGGAAGAAAGAAGTAGAATAGGAGATGCTGAAGACAGAGAAATGTGGATGAACAGATGCTTCTGAGGATGGATATAATGCTAGGTATAATATACAGATTAAAACATGCCTGGCCTTGCCCCTTTTTCATTATAACTATTTGAGTGTGAAAGGTATTGTCCTCTGCTTCCATTTGCCCCGCCATTCATCTATGATTTCCAGTGGAGGAGTAATTATTGTAAATTACTTGCCCTTACAGGATCCTTTGTTGTTATAGGTTTAGGTGGCCCTTTTTTCACATATTCATGAAGAATATCGTAGATTAGTAAACCAATTTTATATTTTGTATTTTAGGTTAAAGGTTTTACAGCCCTTATGCCAATTGTACTGGCTAGTAGGCATGCAAAGGACTTAAAATCTGTGAATGTGCAACCAGCGGGTTGTTTATTGAAAAAATAAGCAAGATGTTGGGGCAGAGGGTAGGTCATTTTTAATCACCCCCACTGAATTTCATAGTGTGGACTCCAAAAAGGGAGTGGGCAAATTACACGTGATCCATCACCTACCCTACCCCAAAGGCAATTCTGTCAATGACTGGATGTACAAAGAAGCTTGCTTACTAACCTTTTAATGAGGCAGTCAATAGGGTGTAGCATGCACCAAGCACCAAGACAGACATCAAATCAGCCTGTCTCTTACTACTGGCCCACCCCATCAGCGTCCACCTTCTGGAGTTGCAATGATCAGGCACATTTTACTTCAACAAATTCATACCCACAGGCAGTTCTGTTTCATGGGCCTACTCTAAAACATTCAGCACCTACTCTGTTCAATGCCTAGATGACCCCACTGGCCACCATCATCAGAACCCATGGCCTGAACATAATATCCTATGCAGATGATGCAAAGCTCATCCAATCTCTACCTGAAGACCCATCCACCACGAGGGCCAACTTCCACCTATGCATGACCAGCATTGCAGACTAGATGCAAAACAACTGCCTCAAACTCACCCCAGACAAAACTGAAGTACTGATCTTCGGGAACAACACCTCCCAGTGGAATGAATCCTGGTGGCGTGCTGAAGTAAGACCTTCACCCACTCCAACAGACTACGCCCAGAACCTCATCATCATCATCCTGAACAGCAAACTCACCATGAAAAACCAAAGTAACACAGTCTTTTCTGCCTGCTCTCTCACTCTTCCCATGCTCCGAAAGCTCTTCAAATGGCTCCCAGTCAGCAGCATACGTACCGTCACTCAAGCCCTCGTCACCAGCTGCTTGGACTACGGCAACTTCTCTACAGAAGAATTACCATGCATCTCCTGAAGAGACTGCAGAAAATACAGAATTCAACAGCCAGACTCATTCGCGACCTCCCCAAATAAACCCACATCACCCCACACCTCAAGAAACTCCACTGGCTCCTCGTCCAAAAGAGATGCCAATTCAAGATGCTGACCCATTACTGCAAAGCCCAGCACAACCAAGGATCAGCATTCATCAACCACCATATGCTCTCTACCTCCCTCTACCTCACCCCCCCACATCCGCCAAAGATACACTGGAGGACGCTCCTTCTCCTACCTTTCTGTGAAATCCTGGAACATCCTCCACCTTCAGACCCCACCCTCTCCTAAGGAATTCAGAAAGGGACTCAAGACCTGACTGTTCAACTGATTCCACCTGAGCAGCATGGCTCTCAGCGCCTGAATACCCTACCGGGTGATTAGCAGAGTTCTACTATTCCTGTTTGAATGATTGATTCAAGTAGGTTTTACCAAAGTCGCACCCCAGGGGCTAATCAGCTTATTGGACAACTTCCTTTTCATAGACAAGGCGGGCATACAGGATTGTAAAACAACCTTACATGTATTTCAGAAGTTAGCAGTTGTACTAGGCATTCCATTTGTCCCTGATAAGATGGAACAACCATCACAGATGCTGACCTTTCAAGGAATTGAAGTGAGGGTTTCTCTAGGTTGCTACGTGAGAAGGCTGATGTGTTAATCTCTGAAATTGGGTTTGTGTTGGCCTTAGAGAAAGCATCACTTGCAGCAATCCAAAGACTTTTAAGGAAGCACATTTTTGCAGTGAGGTTTATCACAGCAGGTAGGGTCTTTGCTAGAATGCTTGTACAAGCAACCTCAAAGGTTACCAAGAAGCATCACCAAGTGAGGCTCAGTAAGGGTTTGAAGAGGATTTGTGGATTTGAACTGCAATAATTCAAGATCCCCATAATATGGAGATTGCTGTAGGTGTATAGCCCCAAAAAAGAGCCTATTCACTGACACTGCAGGCAGGGAGGGCTTTGGAATAGTTGTGGGGAAGCAATTAAAGATTTCTTTGAGGACAACAAGGGACTCTGCCACCTCGTGTGGGCTGTTATGTCATGCAGGCATAATACTTACCCAGCTCCACTTTATCCAGATCAATGGGGTCATGCCTGAGATTTTCAGGCCATATAAGTAGATGTTACTGCACACCATCCTGCAGAATGGGCGCAGCAACCTCAGCATTCAATACTGACCTCATTGCATTGAAGATTAATAGGCAGGTAGACGGAATTCATATGATACGTACATCAGGCCTTGCCATGTGAGCTTGCTATTGTTGCTAGTTTTGGGTGCTTTGTTAAAAGCGCTCGCTTGTAAACTGTGCCATTGATGAAAAGTGGCTGTGAATGTTTTTTTCATAACATTGTTGTAACTTTTTGCATAGTATAGCTTGCTGTATTAGGTGTTAGCAGCGGCGGTCCGAGCAGGTAAACACGGCGGGGCGGGTCAGGGCAAGGTGGGGTGGAGTCAACAGACGACAGAATAGGGAAAATTAAATAAATAAATAAATCATATTCCGTCATCTGTCGGCATCCCCCAGCCCACCCCGCCCCACCACCCCACCGCGCTTACCTGCACGGACCTCTACTGGGTGTTAGGCGGTTTCATTTGTTGGCTTATGCATAAATACCATGCTGTATTAAACTCTTTTGCAAAGCCTACTCCTGTACTTTATTTCTTGGTGTGGCAGGAATGTGGGTCATCGGCCACTTCCTTGTTTCAAGGGGAGTTCAATGGGCAAAGTAAAGGAACGGGAATGACAGTTTCTCAATCACTGACATAACCTATTTTGGTTCACCGGGCGAAACTAATTAATAGACAGCACCCAGGCAGCCCCATATTCTCGTTCTCCACCTAGGTGGAAATCATTTAAATACCATAGGTCGTAGTCTGTTCGTTCATGCTAAGAAGGAAACACTTGTTGACATCAGTAGATTCAGGAGGTCCTTTGATACCACAGCAGGCCTTAAAGGAAGGGTTTCGGGTGAAAATTAGATTAGTTCACAAGAAAATTAATAGAAATATTAATTATGTTTCCAATATCACTCACTATATATGGTTCAGTGAGTAGAATGCTTGCTGCGGAACGTGTAGTGATCTGCAAGTCTCAAATTCGATTATCGGCAAGGCCGACTCTGCCTTCCAAACCTTCAAAGCTCTGTCAATTGAGTACCATTAAATTGTGTGCTATCAACACCTAGATATTTATCGTTGTCTGTCATTTAGTAGCCTCAGTGATTGTTGTAAGTGGGTTTATAAAAGGGACTATTAGCAAAACGTAGAAAGTTTATTAGGAATACTAAAATGTAAAAAATATACATGAGGATGTTTATTAAGAATACTAAAATTAGAAAAATATACATGAGGCTGCCCAGTGAAGAAGGTGGGCAGGTGTAAGTAGATATCAAGTATTAGAACTTAGACATTGTGCACAGTTTCAAGATACGAAATTCGAAACTAAAATGATAATTGTAGCACGAGAAATTGTGGCATTTATTTGCCAAATACACAGAAACAATATTGAACTACAGCTGTCTCAAAATAGTCAATATGTTGTTATTGTGGGAAAGAGTTGAGCTTCATAAAGCACAGCAAATGAAGAAGGCAATTTTGTGTGTTCATTTGCGACATGCATGTTTTACTTCAAGAAAAATGAGACTGCATTAATATTTCAAATATGCACCTCATTTGAAACAATTTAAATAGACATTATCCATGAACTTTAAAATGTGTCAGTTATTTCTGCAATAATGTGAAATTCGTTTCCTTAATATTATTATTTTTGGTAGTTGTCATAAGCATGGTGCGCGCAAAGGCAGTTTAATAATGTAAACTTGCTTTTCCTAATATATATATTTTTTTATTGTTTATCATGGAGATTCTGAAGCCTCTTCAACACATCAGTTGCTTTGAGCGCCTGGCAACTTCATTCGTATTCAAAGAGCTAACTAAAAAACAACTAGTCTCTTGTAATCCCTATCTGATGGACATTGAATCTGTGGTTGGGTATATGTATTACCTCAAGGGCCCAAAATCAAAGAGCAGAATTACTTCCAAGCCTGCATAAGTGAATAGTGGCTGTAAACTGTCTAAGATTGGAGAAACCAGAGAATTCAACTAGGACCACAGATAGTTCAAAGTCTCACCTCAAAATGGGACCTACTAATAGATTCATATCCCTTTGTCACTTAAACACATATAATTGAAAACTGGATCTGGTTGATGAAACAACGGATCCATACCTATGGGGTCGGTCGAGGAACAATCATGGGTATTTTTCCCATTCTTAGGCCCTCATTATGAGTCAGGCGGATTCCACTCCGCCTGATTCGAAGTGGGTCAGTTTTTCCACATTCAGTTCTTTTGTGTGTGGAAGAACAAGACCCAATTTTGCTTAGCTGTAATTCCGCTACAGCAGCCAAGCCTCATTCTTCATTTTTCTTCTGACAGATTCGATCATACAATGCACCCCCTCCAGAAACAACCTTCACTTTCTCGCCCCTACTCGCCCCACCTCTCTCTCTCACCCACAAACACACTCAGTGGTCCCCACATACATTTTCCACTTGCTGATAGCAGGTGGGAAATGTATGCGTCAAACTCCACGAAATTGCAAATTCAGTATATTACTGAAGGAAAAACTGTTTCACAAGGTAATTCCCCATTCCATTGGATTTAGCTTATATGGTACTGGGTTGGATTTACTGCATGGTATCAGTAAATTTACACTTGAATACACTCCAGTAGTGTGCAACCCGTCACTAGGGCCTTAGTGATCAATCAAATAATTTATCAGGTGAAAAAATAGATGGCAAGTAATCACTGGCATTTCCCATTTTGGATGTTCTCTTCATGGTATTCTGTCTCTGTCATAACATTCTTTCCTTATATACAAGAAGATCTGACAGGGAGCGTCCATTAATTTGTTCTCTCAAAATCCCTGTCATTGATAACATATACAAATTCTGTGAGCAATTTTCTGTACAATTCCATTTGTAGGATGAATCATGTGTACGTAATTAGAGCTTTATTTAGAGTTTGGAGGAAACTGATCATCCTCCAATTTTTGGAGGAAACTCCAAGCACAGAGTTGAATCCTCCTCGATAGGTTCCCTATGGTGGCGGAAATACACCCGATGGATTGTTTTCAGTCCCATCTAAACTTTAAATGAGGCCCTTAGTCACCTGCAGCAATCAGAATATATACTTCATTCTAAATGTCATGGCTGTACAGTTACCTAGAATATGCATATTTTTTCTTCCCAATAGATAAACTGAAGGTAGGAAATACGTCTCACACCTGTAGACCCAAAAGACCAGTGTCTTTCTTAGTCAGCAATTTCCAGAGACGTGTCTGAAAGGATATCCAGTTGGGAAGCTCACATTAAAATGCCACTAGTTGAAGGAAATATAATGCAAAATCAGTCCCACATTCTAGAAGTGAATAAAGATTTGGTCTTTTTTCACCATGATATGATTCACAGCTGTCTCAAAAATATCTTCCAGTAAACCTCACTATGTTATGGTACCCAGTTGTTTTGATGTTGTTTGTTGCAAGAAGGAATGTTATGAGATTTAAGACGTGAACATGCATCCCAATAAGTGCCATGGATTCTCTACTGGGCTCACAGGCATCACCAGGAAGCATCAAGTGGTGTTGCAGAATGTCTGCCTGTATTATGTAGGATTGGTCTGGGTATCTGGTATTATACGTGCGGTGCCTTGATAGTGCGGCAATTGGCTAATGATCAGTGAGACCACTGGTGCTGCCTAATGATATAATTAACCCAACTGCTTGACGACGTGATTTGTTGGTGTACTTCTTTTGTGTATATATTAGAGACGAAGAAATGGGATTAGGATGTTAATCGGTGAATGATGCAAGGGGAGAGTAGGTTAGTGACTTAGTTTTCGAGGGGAATAGTGTGCTCAGTTGTGAACAGGTGTCTGTGCCTCTTTGTTTTTGAGACTAGAATTTAGATTAGGTTGTGGGTTGACAGATTGGTTTTAGAAGGAGTTTGTCTCGATAAAAGCTTCTAAGGAGGAAGTGTCTCTATTTGTGGAGTTCAGTTTGTTTGTCATTATTAGTTTGGGAATAAGTAGGGGGGTTGTCCCTTTCCAATGGTATCTCTCTCTTTGTGATCAGTGCCTGATGCGCAAGCTGTGCCCACCAAGAACCGAACACAGTGAAAGTAGAAGGATCTGAGCTGCGCCTTTTGTTTTCATGTTCTACATTGATGACATCAGCATGCCATGTACATTCAGACAACAAGCCTTATGCTCCCAGTAATGCTCTTCCCCAGCAGCATGAGCTTAGGATATAAAACTACTTTTAGTGGTGTAGTGTAGCTCCTATTTCCCTAATAGGCTCTGCGCATTGGAATAATATATCCTATAGGTTTGACATAGGACTAAGGTCGGTATGTCCCTATCGAGTATATTAAACTTAATTACTTGTGCCAGCTAGCTCAGAGGCCACTAGAAACTCCTTGACAACAAGAAGGGAGTAGTTTCTGGCAGCCGCAAAACATGACCACTGTGTTTCCCTTTAGAATCAGAACGTGTCCCAGAGTCATGGAAACAATAGATAACTATTTCACTCAGCTCAGTCGTGCATGCTTAGTTTTCTCCAAGTTACACAGAAAGAAATAGACGGGCGTTTCAATAAAGGATTTATTGAACAGTCTTGTTTCTGGTGTAAGTAAAATGTGCTGTTACGATCACAAGACAGTATGCAAGATAAATAATGTACAGGGTGAGCAGTAGAAATAAATAATACTGCGATAGCATTATCTTTTAGTACATATTCTGTTACATAAATAACACAGACTAAAAATGCGAGTACTCATACGATGTGTTACTAAGCAAATTCTACCCCAATGTACCTAACCTAGGTGTAGGAAGAGGGAAGAAGTAGGTGAAGTATTCCTTACTATGGTATACTAAGAGTATGTTAAGTCTAGTATGCCTAGTATGCCAAGAGTCCCTCTAGGTTCTAGTCAGCTCCATACCTGAAGAATGAGAGAGGTTGGAATCTCTTTGCCAGACTCGAACTCCAACACCCCGCAAGGGAAGTCAGATCACTGGAAGCTGGAAGCTGGGCTCTCTGCGTGCAGGGAATGGCAGCGTCTTCTCAGTGCGTCAGGCCGGGAAACGGGCTCCTCTGAAGTCAAGGTCTCCTCTGGTTTACAGGGGCTAGGGAAGGTATATTTATACCTGAGAGCACCTAAGAATGTTAGCATTGACGTGAGTTGGACAGCGAAAGACGTCATGAATGAACCCCCTAAGGAATAATGGTTCATGCATAATATATGAGTCCTTGAAGAAGTCAATAGTCCTGGACTAGGGAAACTCCCGCAGCCTAAGGGTCTGTTCTTCATGAACTCGTTGTGACGTTAGGGTGGACGGATGTCAGAGACCATGCCTGTATTTGGAGTGCACGGTTTAATGCCTAAATAAGGGCTGGGATTTTATGCCTATATAAGGGCAGGGCTAATTGTGCCTATATAAGGATATGATACTGGAAAGCCCGTTTATGGATACCCTAAGAGGAATACAACAGTGGAAGGATAAGACATTCATGTCCTCTGCACTGGTAATTTAGCACTGAGAATGTCAATGTCTCAGAATCTGGACTAAAGTGGTTAATGTTCAAATATAGAAGTGTTTATAGCTCAAATTTCCTATCAGTGGGACAACACAGTGGTGCACTAAATGTGCAGTGTTGTATTGCACTAATCTAAAACAAATTGTATAGAGCTTGATTCACAAAAGTCATGCACTGATGGTGTCATCAGCAGCACTTGCACAGAAAAGGCCTGTTTTGTGAACAGAAAAACATTGTGTTACATTGGGAAGGCGAACAATGAGAGTCTAGTATGAGCTCTGTACCTGTTAACGACACTTTCCAGTACAAATTTCTATTTGAGAAGATCCACACAATTGTAAGTGATGTAATGAAATGCTGCATGTAGAAATATCTTGCAATATACTGGCCACCCCTTGTTTGACCTTACATAAGGACCTTTCAGAATGATTTGACACAAAGGCAGATAAAGCTAATTTAAATAAATATTTTTTATTATTGTTTTCAAGAACAAACAAAACATAGCTAACTTCAGTTACAGTCATACAGTCTCTGATGTTATTAGTCAGCATACAAAACAATGTATCTTCATACATTTTACATACCCTGTTGCAGCATAGCCATGCGCTAACCACAGATTTAAAACAGTTCCTTAGGGCTACCCCCTCCCCTGAATATCCATGGATCATCAGTTTATTGAAGAATCTGGAAGAACTAGTCCATTAGGATCCAGTTGAGTATCCCCCACTATTACATCAAGACCATAATATTTCCTCCATTTGCCCCATACCTTATGAAATTTCCTCGGGCAGCCCCTCGCTTTGTAGGTGACCCTTTCAGCTGCCATATACATATCCATCCCTGCTCTCCATTCTCGTAGTAGTGGTGTATCTATGGCTCCCCATTTCCTCGCCACCTCTCTTTTCGTCATTACCAGCGCCAGTGCAAGGAAGATTAATTGGGGTCTACCCAGATCAACATCGTACGAGATGCCCAATAGTATAAATTTGGAATCTAGGGTTACCGTAGCCTCTAGTATTTTGCCTAGTTCCTGCGTTATCTTTTTCCAGTAGGCCTGTATCCGGACGCACTCCCAAATAATATGGTAAAAATCACCTTCTCTGTGTCCACACCTCTGACACTTAGGGTAATTTGCTCGTCCCATTTTATGTAATCGAACACGGTCATAATAAGTTCTGTGTAGTATGTTATATTGTATGAGGCGAAGTCGTGATAGGTAAAGCTATTTTAAATGACCAAGCATTTTGCCAGTCCTATCGGTTTTTGATCTGTTTCACTCTCTTAGCTCCTCCTTTGGATATATTAATATAATTTTTATTATTTGTACTTCGTGGAGCAAAGCGGTTTTGGCGCTGCATTATTGATGATTGACTCAGCCATTTGTGCCACAAAATGCCTAGTAAATCTGGGCCTATAGGCCTTTGAAAGCAGAAAAGTAAGAGAAAGTTCATTTGTAAACTCATTGATAAGTTCAGTATGGTGACGAAGGTTTTATGTATTGGTATAATACTAACATCTGAACATTGAAATGTTGAAAATGGCATATATTTTGGGTGAGAAAAGGAACGCAAAGTTGTATCCCCCAACTAGAATACATTCAAAACAATGGCTTGTGAGAGTCAAAAAAGGAAAAACATATCAAAGTTTTCTGCTTCCAATTTTTCAGTCGGGGACTGAGGTTATATTGCCATCACATGTGCTAAAGAAACCAGGGGCCAATCACATAAACGGTGTACTGCCCCCCTCTGGGCCATTGTACACCCTTAAGTGTATGTGTGACTGGAGCAGGACAGTGCACCATATCACAACAAATGTGCTGTTCCCAGCACAGCTGTGAACATGCACCAGCATTAGTAACAGCACGTGTGGATACAGCCATGGTCTGCCTTTCCTTGCAGGCGGCAAACAGCCTGCATTTCAAAGAGCATGCCTGATTAACCATGGGACCTCTGGGAATCTTCCTCAATCATCAGGGGTACAAGCTATAAGTATGGAAATAAAATTATCTCATTGGGGCATATTTACAAGCCCCTTGCGCCACTTTTGCGCCGCCGTTGCGTCACGCATGTGACGCAGCGGCGACGCAAACCATGCGCCGCATTGTGCAATATTTACAACGTGACGCATCTAGGGAGATGCGTCACGTAGTAACCCCTGCGCCACATGAAACCTGCGTCAGGTTTCATGTGGCGTTCCTGCGCAGGGGGCATTCTGGCGCAGGACGCCCGGAAAAGTGATGCAGTGAAATCTACGAGATTTCACGCAGTCACTTTTTCCGAGCGCTGGTGCGTCAAATCCTTACGCCTGCTTGAAGCAGGCGTAAGGATTGACGCACCATGTTAGGGATAGGAAGGTTGGCACAGTGCTGGAGTTGCGTCGCGCATGCGACACAACTTCAGCACTGCGCCAACCTTTCGCCGGCAGATGCGTCACACATCTGCTTATCCTTGCACCACGATGCGCCGCATTGTAAATGCGGCGCATCGGAGGTGGCGCAAGGGTAAACTTGCGTGACGCATTTTCCCTGGCGCATCCCTGCTGATTTGCAGGGATGCGCCAGGGAACGTAAATATGCCCCTTGGTATTTTATATCAGTGAATTTAATGTTGAAATTCTAGAATCGATTTTTATTAGCTGGAGTAGATATATTGTTTTTTATTCTAAAAAGGAACTTTTAACAAGTGATTTGGGTGGGCTATGAGCATAATAGAGCAAGGTGAGACAATAGATGATTTGCTTTCTTTTATCTCTCCTACCTTAGAAACTCCGGTGAAAATCTATCAACTTGATTTAAGCATGAAGAATCAAATAGTGTCCAGAGATTAAGACATTTCAAATATTTACAATCAAAGGTCTGCGTTTTGCACCTAATGGAGTCATGGTATAATGATGATGTATTCCTATATATTTCTAGGATACCCCCTCAAGGTATGAGATACTGAATTTTAAAATTTAGGCTGGAAATAAAACCAATATTTGCTTGCGCCGAGCATGTTAATATTATTCAGAAAGCAATAGGAGGTTGTACATGTGGTATGAATATGAAATGCTTAAATATAAATATTTTATTGGATTGTCAATTTTATGTAGGGTAAAAGGCTACATTTAAAAAAAAAAATGTAATCAAATATGATATGAGAACACATTAGAGAGCTCGGAGCTTCTTAACAGCTACACACTCCTTGGAAGTAATAACTGCTGTTTTTCTAAATGGGTGGAAAAAGAGTGGTATTTAGTTATTTATATTTTAATTATTTTACTTGGAATAGTGATAGGCTTTGCAGAATTTTATGGTGTATTTAATGAATTGAAACTTCAGATATTTTTTGTAATAGTTTAGCAGTCCATGGTCCCAATAAACCGATTCTTCACTGACTAACTGCACCACTTCTATATTGTGGACAATGAACCGCCTGAGGTCATTTTTGCCTCTGTGTCTGTGTCTGTTAATGGCAAAGGATTTTCTCATTTGCCAAGAGCCACATCTCTTGCAAAATAGCATGAGCCTCTCTGCAAGCATGAGAAAGAACAATGCAGTAAGCCATACAGCTTGTTAACTATGTAAACATTTTTAATGTGTAAGTTATCAGAAGCTGGTTTTAAGCAATGTCCATCTATCTGGATTCTACCCTATTGTGAGCATAAAGGACTCTCTTTAAAAGAAAGTTTAAATGCTAAGGGCCAGATGTATGAATATAGCAATTTGCGATTCCCTAATTGCGAATGCCAAGGATTCGCAATTAGGGAATCGCAAAATGCAATGTATGAAGGTGTATAGTACACCTTTTGCGATTCCTAGGGGGTCGCAAATGACCTACCTCATGAATATTAATGAGGTAGGTTGCAATTTGCGACCTCCTAGGAATCGCAAAAATCACGGGGATGGTGGTCTGCGACCACCATGTCCATGATTGCTTTTAAATAAAGCAATCTTTTTTTTTTTTTATGTAAAGCAGCCTGTTTTCCTTAAGGGACAACAAGATGCTTTACAAAAAGAAAAATTAAAAGTTTTCTTTTCATTTTTTAAGAGCAACCTGCTCTTAAAAATGGTTTTACAAACATTCCCAAAGGGGAAGGGGTCCCCTGGGGACCCCTTCCCCTTTGTGAATGGGTGACCACCTACTTGAAGTAGGTGGTAAAATGTGAATGTTTTGCAACCGCAGTTGCGGTCACGAAACATTCATACATACTGATGCGATTCGGAATTAGGAAGGGACGCCCTAAACACGACCCTTGCTAATACCGAACCACAAACCCATTCGGTAACAAGTTATAGAATTGCAAAATTAGGTTTGCTACATCTGAAAAGCAATTTTTGCGTTTGCAAATGGGAAGAATCTGCGAATCTGCCCATTTGCGAACGCAAAAAGGCTTGATACATCTGGCCCTAACTATTTTACAATCTGCTAAATCGCACCTCAAATGGGCAAAACAAGGAAGTTTAAAATTGAAAATATTACTGTTTAAAATATAGCCTTGCTGCTGTGAACAGATAACATGAGTAAAAGATCCAAGGTATTTCCTTCCCTCTTGAGACTAAAAGCAAGCTCTTCTCAACTTCACAGGAAGTGGCTTCTCCCAAGAAAACTGAGCCTCCAGCTTCTAGAGACTTCTGACCCTTGTCATTGAGTCTGCCCCTCAAATCTGCTGAGTCAAATCCTAGTCTAGTGCGAACCAATGAATGCATGAAGCAGAGGCTTCAATGTAAAAACCATTCAAACCAAGGTGCTTCCTTCTCATCAACTAGTGTGATTGGGGAAAACCCAAATAGTACATAACAGACATTCCAAAAATACTTACCTGTGCATGGTGTACACAAATTAGTAAGTGACATTTAGAAAACATATTATCTTGTATACAAACACATTTAGTGTGTTTGCAAGCCAATCTGTTATTTGTGTGGGAGACACAATTGTACATGTCTACCACTATTTATACATGCAAATCAGTATGGTAAGCATGGAAATCAGCAAGTTATGCGTAATGTTGCCGGCACTGGCGTAGCAAGGGGGGGGCGGAGGGGGCGGTACGCCCCGGGCGGCACGAGATTTGGGGGCGGCAGGTAAATTTATCGCCAGCACCCCCCCCCCCTGCTCTTAGGCGTTCGGCGGCGGCAAAAGGCAGGGACCGCCACGGGCGGCAGAGTGCCTAGCTACGCCACTGGTTGCCGGACCTCAGTTTCAACCAATTTTGATGGGTTAAAACCCACTAGACTGAAATCTGCAATGTCATTTGTAACTTAAAACTGCTGAATTTTCCCGACTAGAAGGCAGCATTGCACTATCCTCCAAGTGTTTCCTTTGTGTGATTTCAACACAATGTAACTGCATTTATTCGTTGTAAAGCAGAATAGGCTGGCTGACGAATTTGGGGGTTATTTTTGTGGGTGACACTGCAGCCATGGAGCACAACAGATTACTAAAAGGCACTTTCCCTTGGGGGGGCGTG
The DNA here is from genome assembly GCA_963921515.1 of Calotriton arnoldi. Taxonomy (NCBI): domain Eukaryota; kingdom Metazoa; phylum Chordata; class Amphibia; order Caudata; family Salamandridae; genus Calotriton; species Calotriton arnoldi. The sequence goes on from CAWUFW010018546.1 coordinate 174,158, forward strand.
GCTAACCGCCTAACATGGCGGACGCAGATTGAAGAGGCTCCGGACCCCGGGATTCGTAATCCTGTTACGCCGTCATGAGCTGTGCCCCATCGAGCTCATACCACCGCGCCGAGACTGTGAGCGACCAGCGAGGCCGAAACCGCCATTGCCGGGAGGAATCCCCGAGGCGAGGCCTATGTGGCAGTGAGGCCTTGTGGACTGGGAGCGATATGCGCTAGTGAGGTGTGGCTGCAATCTGCCCCAGGGAGGCTGTGGGCCCATGGAGAGAAATGGAGACTGTGACTGGCGTAGTAGCGCCACCATCGGCTGCTTGGCGCTGGAGGGGCTGAGCTGCCGGGGGCAAGCATGATCGGATCCGAGGTGAATGCTCCATGGCCTCCGACGCTGCCCGGGCTGCCGAACTCCGTGACCGGCGCTGGAGCGAACCGTCACACGCCTGCTGGGAGTGACTGTCGCCCGTGGCTGGAACAGGGGGATAGCGGATGTTAGGCCGAACTGGGCTTCCCCCCCCTAGATGTCTGCGACATTTTGACCACACCAGTGTCACTGCCGGAAATTTGCCTGACCTGGGAGCTTGCCTGGAACGGCGAGCCTGCCTGACTGGCCGCGACGTGCGGAAGTGCCCCTGGGTGGAGCGGTGCTGTACGCTGACTTGCTGGCCTCCTCTGCATAGGCAGAGTAGTGGGATCCTGGACAGGAGCGGCGCCCGTTCCTGGAATTGGGCGGGCGCGTCAGAGAGAGCGCTGCATTGAGGTGAGGCTCGAGATCGGCGCTTGGGCAGACCGGCTGGCCTGCACTACCGCCCCCCCATCATCTTGGCCTGATTGCTGGCTCTATCTGAGAGGGCACACAGCCGGGCGCCTAGCTGTAGCACATACAAAGATGGAGACCCCAAGACACCCTGCCTAGGACCTAGAGGGATTGCTGCTCACAGAGGATCGTTGTGTGATACTGGGGACCAGACTGCAGCTAAGTGATCTTTGCTGACTCAAGTTATGGCTGATGCCTAAGCTGACCATATAAGGTACTGTTGTGCATGGTGGGGAGTGAGGCCCCACTGCCCGGGACTGGTGGTACAGATTGTAATCCAGGAGCTCGGACTGCGCTTGACTGGAGGGACCCCTACTACGCAGCATATTAAAGACTGTCCATGCTGGGCGCGAGCCCGGATCACGCCTACAATCCTGAGGGCGGAGGGTGCAGTTAGAGCCCAACGACTGCCATGTGTGATGTCCAATAGACTTTACAGAAGCCCTGGCTGAGTAGAGTAAGAACTGCCTTGTCGGGCTCTATGGCACCCTGGTAACTCGGACTCAATTATTGGAGGAAACGTGTGCAAACCCAGAAACGTAACGGACGGCTATCTTGTCGCCACCCGCACACATGAACAACAGTAATTGGAAGGAGGGCTGACACGAGCAATGGAGCGACCCAAGGGGAAAGTACTGGAGTCGACTTCCATTACCACTCATCCCACGGAAGATCTGGATCATTCTGCGCGACCGCCATCGCCCAACTCTATCACCCCCACGAACGCAGAGGCGCCCCAAGACAAACTGGACTTAATACTTCAAGAATCAGGGAATCCCGAAAGGACATGGAACAGCAAATTGGATCGCTTACGGCGGGCTTCACGTTGCTCAAGGCTGACCATGCCAAACTAGCAAGTACAGTGAAATCGCATGGGCAAACCCTGAACGAGATTGAACCCCAACTTAAGGAGCATGCGTCATAAATACAACAATTGCAGCGGCAAGTCAATGGCCTCCAGGACTGTGTCAAAGACGCGGAAGGCAGAAATCGCAGGAATAATGTGCGCGTCATCAGACTCTCGGAAAGCAGTGAGGGCCCTAACGCTGCCAGCTTTATGGAGCAATGGTTTCGCGAATTTATAGCCCCGGATGGTCTATCATCCTTCTTCTGTGTGGAGAGAGCCCACCGGATCCCCACTTCCAAACCAAAAGTTGGAGCACCGCCACGGCCCCTAATAGCTAAGATATTAAACTTCAGGGACCGTGATGTACTACTGCAGAAAGCACGTGAGCGATCGCAGATTCAGTTAGAAAACCCCCGGATATCACTGTATCCTGATTATACAATAATGGTTCAGCGCCAAAGGTCCTATTTCCAAACAGTTAAAAAGAAGCTGCGTGCCTTGAATCTAAAATATGCACTGTTGTTCCCTACCCCCCTTAAACTCATCCACGAGCAGAAACCGTACTTTTTTGACAGCCCGGAGGATGCAGAGGAGTGGATTGAATAAATGGACCAAGTCTTGAACTCCGGAGCCACGTCTCGCAGCCCGCCCGCCAGTCCTAAACGGACTCAAGAACGTCGATCACGCCGCAATGTCAAAAAGGTACCCTTGTCGCAAACACTTAGTCCCACATATGAACAAGCCCAGCTCAGCAGGAAGGAGGCGTTGGCTGCTGGGAGCACCCTCAGGGAAGATACTCTCCAGATGGCAACTGACTCATCAGAGGACAGGACTATACACTCTGACTCAGAGCTAAGTCTTACGCTGTTCCCCACGGTGTCACCTCAGACAGCGGACGATCTGGTGGGATAGAGCTGCGCTGAGCAGACGACATTATCTGACACTAAGGCAAAGCAGCGGTTGGTGCCCGATATGTGATTTCATGGACCAATATATCCTTTTTTCATACAGCTGTGATGGTAACTGATAATGAGAGACCAATGAGATAATTCTCGAGTTCTGTAAAGCTTACGGAACTAGTATTTGTATGTAAAGAAACATGGCAGGTGGTAGCGACTACCCCCACAAAGAGTATGCACCGTACAGATGTAGCAATGTTTGTATGGTTGAGTTCTCTGTTTGGCTCAGCATAGTTCAACGGTTAAGCCGTGTATAAATAGTTCAAAGGGAGTTGGGGGTTCTGGCTCACAGCGGTTAATTAGCTCTGAATTAAGTAGCTTAGCACTTACATTGCAGTCACGCATTATCACAAATCAAATAAGTTTGGTTCTTATAATTTAATCACTTGGAATGTGCGGGGGCTGGGATCGGTGCAAAAGCGGCACAGGGTGCATGCGCAACTACTTAGACGTAAGGCGCAGATAGTGTACCTGCAATAATCACACCTCACAGAGTCGGAAGCGGTGAAAGTTCGCAAAAAATGGTTGGGGCAGGTATTCTCTACTAACTACTCGGCCTTTGCAAGGTGGGTGACTATTTGGATTAGGCATGGGGTTCCATTTGTCAAGTTGGAAAGGCGCATTGATGAACAAGGCAGATATATACTTTTACGCGGGACCTTAGATGGCTCGCCAGTGGTGCTAGGCAACATTTATGCCCCAAACTTTGACCAGGATAAATTTTTCAGGAGACTGAGCATGGTGTTGGCAGGATGGGAGATACACCAATGGATATTAGGGGGTGATTGTAACACAGTGATGAACATATCATTAGATAGGTCACACCCCCCTCTGAATGGAGCATGAGGCCCTCTGCAACTGGGTAGATGAGTGGGCGCTGGGGGATGTATGGAGAATGAAGAACTCAGCAAGTAAGGAATATTCCTTTTATTCACCAGTCCATCAATTACAAACATGCATCGACAGAATGCTGGGCTCCCTTAGCATCGCAACACAAGTGACCCATGCCACATACTTAGCAAAGACCTTCTCAGACCATAACCCCCTAGAGATCTGCATTACGTGGGGCAGAATGCCCAATCCAGTCCCTACATGGAAGTTGTAGCCCCAATTACTAGAGGACATCCCCTTTCGTAACACGTTATCCACGGCTATCACGAACTATTTTCTGGAAAATGGGAACACTGCCTCCTCGATTCTGATTGAATGGGATGCGCTCAAGGTGGTTGTAAGGGGCACAGTGATTGGCACCACAGTAGGAGCTAGGCAGGAAATACACAAGAACTTAGCCAAAGTGGAGGATGTAATGAACAAGCTGGAGCAGGACGCAGTGGGCAATCCGGCTAAACAGGCTCCATTGCAGGAAGCGCGCATACAACATGCTGAGTTACTAGAAACCTTCAGGGTGATCGACCACAGAGCGTACACTCAATTGAAACACACGGACGCTGATAAATCCGGGACACTATTAGCTAGAATACTGAGGGATGACCCACCACTTCATGTGATCTGTAATGTTAACGTCCCAGGGAAAGGGATAGCTCACTCACAGCGGGACATAAATGAAGCATTCTGCACATATTATAGTAACTTGTACAGTGAACCCCCCCACATTGACGCCACACTTATCGACACATTTCTAGAGGATCTGCCCTACCCGCAGCTCACTGCTGATGCACAGAAAAGCCTAATAGGTCCGATTACAAAAACTGAAATAAAAGCGGCCGTAAAAGGGCTCCCTGGACGGCCTGCCGATTGAGTTCTTTGACTCATACTCTGAGGCCTTAATCCCTCAGTTGGAGGAGTTATACAATAGATCGCTGGAGCTGGGACACCTCCCGGTTACCACCATGCAGGCGCTGGTGGTATCACTTCCCAAGCCAGGACGAGATGTGACAGATCTGTCAGGCTATCACCCATTATCGCTCTTGGCGACCGAATATAAGGTTTTAAGTAAGATCCTAGCAAGCAGACTTCTTCCACATCTAAATAAATTAATACACAGGGACCAATGTGGTTTCCTACCGGCGTGCAGTACGTCGTTAAACATCAGGCGGTTACACCATATCATGGCCGCTACCCCCGAGGAATATGTTGATGCTGGCTGCATTGCCTTGGACCTGCGGCAAGCCTTTGACACCGTCACATGGGAATATATGTTTAAGGCCCTGGAGAGGTTTGGGTTACCCCCCCAAATATCTCCGATGGGTTCGGCTGCTGTACACGGCCCCCACTGCGAGAGCGCACATCGGTAGCCACATATCGCAAGAATATGCAGTGCAGAGAGGCACGAGACGGCTGTCCCCTGTCCCCATTATTATTCGTGCTTGCCATGGAACCACTGGCACTTAAATTGCGGCGGGATTCGGACCAGTTGGGGATTCCAATTGGCAATGCAATGCACCTGATATCAGCCTATGCAGATGACATCATTGTATATGTACAGGACCTCAAGGGTGTGTTGGAGCCCCTCCCCAGTATCTTCCCCAGTTTCGAGTGTGTATCAGGTCTCGCCATCAATGAAGGAAAATCGAATGCCTTCTTCTTGCATGAAGGCATCCGCCCAGATGTAATTGGCTTTGGTCAATATACTATACCGGTGGCACATCATACATTTAAGTACTTAGGCATACATATATATAGGTCACACGCGGATATGCTCGACGGCAATCTTACAAGAGCAGTAAGGACAGTGCGGTCAAAAGTGGCATTCTGGACCTCCCTGCCATTATCAGCAGTAGCGGCCCGTGGTGGGAGTGCTGCCGGGCGGTGACGTGGGGCGGGGGAGGGGCAGGGTGGGGGGTAGTAAACTACGGAATACGGCCAAATAGAGGTAAGTAGACATATAAATAAATAAAACGAATTTCGTTGCGCGCGCTGCATCGCCAAATGCGATGCAGCGCGCGCAACGGAATTTGTTTTATTTATTTTTATGCTTACTTACCTCTATTCGGACGTATTCCGTAGTTTACTACCCCCCACCCTGCCCCTCCCCCGCCCCACGTCACTGCCCGGCAGCACTCCCACCACGGGCCGCTACTGATTATCAGTAATGGGCCGGGTAGCTATATCTAAAATGGTGGTCCTTCCCCGATTGTTGTATTACTTCGCTAACTTGCCAATACTAGTCCCACCATCCATATTTCGAGCCCTGGACACCATTCTGCTGGATCTACTTTGGGAGGCCGGACGAAGAAGGGTGAAGCATTAAAAAACTACAACTGGAACCGCATAAAGGGGGACTGGGAGTGCCGGACTTCAGAGCATACTACTACGCGTGCCAACTACAGTGGCTGTCCTACTGGACTGCAGGCAGAAACCTGCAGGAACTAGGGTACACAATGCAGGATATTAACCGGGGGATGCTCCACACACTATTATTGCCGAAAAGCAAACTCCCCCCATCTGCACCACCATTGCTCAGAATAGCGCTGCAGTGTGGAGAAAAGTGCTGCAATATACATCCCGCTCCATCCCCTATGCTGGAAATATTCCACTACTGGGGATACCGACGCCTGGTGGGAGACTTACGAAGCGTAGGTTACAGGTCTGGGCCGAAGTGGGAATAGACACGGTGGGAGCTCTGTTTGGTGACAACACCCTCCTAGATCACGATTCTTTTACACGCGCCACGGGGGCGCCAGGTCATTTGTATCTAACGCACGCCATGGTGTTGCATTATGTAAGGAAGAATTGGGCCCCCCTACGTATGGAACCTCTGCCACATGAATTAGTCCGCACATTATACTACATGGGAGAGGGGCGGCACCTCATAAAATGGCTGTATGTTGGTATTCGGGCTCATGCGGCAATCCCCCTCACTGACTTAAGAACTAAATGGTCGGGAGCCATAGGGCGGGAACTGTCCGATAAGGAATGGGCGAGTATTCTAGAACACCCTAATCGAGTGACCCGGAATGCAAAATTTAAATTCATACAATGCATGATTCTACATAGGTCCTATTTAACCCCAATCCATCTACACCGAATGTTTCCAAACACACAACATTGCTGTCCTCGCTGTAAGATGGAAGAGGCGGATCTCATACACATGTTATGGGTCTGCCCTCACCTGAGAGCATTTTGGGGGGAGGTACGCAGCGCTGTGGGGGAAGTCACGCATTTGCAGGTTACAGACACCATAGAAGAGTGCCTATTAGGGCTCCGTAAACGCACAGGCGCTCAGAAAGTCCGACTTCGCTTTCTAGATCTCGCTCTTATACCAGCAATACAGTCTATAACAATGAGGTGGAAGTCACTGAGACCTCCTGCGATATTCACTTGGCACGGTGAGGTAGTACGATGGAGTGGTGCAGAAAGTGCAGCTATTAGACGGGAAGAGGCTTGGGGGATGCGCAAACACCCGATATCCATGGAGTGGGATACCATGCTGGAGAGCTTCAAAACCATAGACCCCAATCCTCATACTGCCACTCCAGCTACACAGTAAATTGCAAGTCAAGCCACAACAGACTGTGCTATATCAGAGCGAATGGGAGTTATATATACCCGCACGAATCAGAGTACTACGCAACTTTATGTATAAGCAATCGACATATTAGACAACTGATATGTTTGGGCCAGAAAGTGGGTGGGGGGAGGAGGGGGGAAAGTGGGTAGTTGTTTTTAGTTATGTTAATAGCCTTATTCCTAACTCGCAACATATCAGTTATAGCAATATACAGATTGTTATTGTAACAAATTGGAACGTGCTGAAATTGCTTGGAAGCAATGTAACAATCTTGTTTGTATATGATAACTGTGAAAGGACAAGAAACATCAAAAGGAAATGCTTGTAACTGTTGCATGAGACACTGTGGCAATCAATAAAATGTGTTTAAAAAAAAAAAAGGCACTTTCCCTTGAGTGAGTAAAGCAGGACCTGTTTGTTTAAGCTAAATGGTGCTAGAGTGCAGATTCTGTGTCCTGTTCTGCTTTGTTTGCCACAGTTGTCATATCAATTCTCTGTTTCTGGTCTGCTCACATGTTTGTCCGGAGAAATGTTGGTAATTGAAAGGGATTCGTCTTAGTTTGCAGAGTTAATCAGAAGAGTGTTGGTAGTGATGTAGTCACTGGTAAGTCAATCTGTTTTGTGGTAATTGAGCAGCCTAATCAGTCCTGGAGGTAGAAGAAGAGGTGTTTCTTGAGAACTCAGTCTGATGACAATACATCCTGCTGTTAGAAAGTGCTTAGTTTGTTTTTTCTTTGTGCATATCTGAAGCATGAGGGTTGGAAATTACCAATATACGCATCTCCTCTTTCTGCACATTAAGCTGTCCTTCTCTCAAATGACTCTAAAACAATTCCTTTGCAATGTTGCTTTTGAACCAGTGTAGACCAATTAATTCTCATTTGTGTATTTTTTCCTATGTGATGTTGCCTATGGTACCACCTTCTACAGGTCATGACTACCCTCAACATGCTCATAACATTTTATGACTCTGGTGTAATCTATGGTGATTGGTAACTTATGCACGTTGAGGGACCAGATAGAGGTTTAACAGGGTAAGGAGTGTGTGCAGAATTCTATTGAGTAGGGGGCTCCCTCCCATGCAATGTGCTGCACTGGACATGATTCAGTCTCTCACATCAAGGGAGAATCTGCAGGAAGGTTGGCTTGCACGAAAGCTTGCTACTTGGTAGAAGGAGGCAGCTAATGTTTTTATGGCCCAATAAATATATGGCAAATCAAGGTAAATCACATTGTAGTCAATATTACCCTAGGGGTTGGGAAAACTTTTGATTTAATTAGCAGGACATGTACTAAAGCAGATGTTCTGCAGTGCAAGTGAATAAAGATGTTTATTATTTATTTATTTTAGACATTTATATAGCAGGGACCTAGCCGCAAGGACAGCAGAGCCCTTTACAGAGTACATGTTGTAAATACTGGAGATTAGGGGATAGAAAGGGACTATAGTATTAAGCCAGAGCATCTAAAGCAGATGATCCAAAGATTAGACCAAAAAACACTTTTAGAAGATATGAGCCTTGAGGCCATTCCAAAATGAAAGGATGTTGTATTTTCCTTTTGTGGATCTTTAGCCATCAATTGAGTGGAGCTTGTCTTTGAGGTAAGATAGAATGCAGGCATTGATTGCCTTGTGGGTAATGCAGGTAATTCTAAAGGTAATGCGGACTTCTAGAGGTAGTCAGTGTACTTACTTAAGAATGGAGTTGATATGGTCAGACTTTTTTCATTAGAAATGAGTCAGGCTATCTCCTGCAGCATTGCTTTGAGAGGTGTAGTTGATGATTTCGGTAAGGATGAACAGCAGTCCTGAAATCTGGTGGGGACAGCCGCAGCCCGTCCTAATGGGCTCTGGGGCCATGCCCCCTCACCTTTTAGCCACTCTAAAGAATGTCTGTCAGGCTGAGCAAAGCTCTGCCTGACATCCACTCTATATTTTCAGGTAAGGCAGTCAGGAGCTAGACATGCTCTAAATGTGCAGGCTCCTGGCTGTCTGAGCTGAACTTTGCTAGGCTGAAGAAGTCACAGCTCCTGTGGGCATGACTTCTTCAGCCAAGCAAAGCACCTGAAGGCCCTTCCGCTCGTGGACGAGAGAGAGTGTCACTGATTGCCTCGGACCTGACCGCTTCAGTTCTAAGCCTTGAAGTGCCCAGGGCTGAGTGTCAATCACTGACACCTCATCACAAAGTGGGCTGGAGTCAGCAGTCTCACTGCCCCCATCCCACTCTGTGATGAGTGATGGACTGCCGCCTTCCCTCATTGGCAGACCTAAGGTCACCCTATGAGGGAAGGCAGCAGTCCTAGCCCTCCTGGGACCTCCAAGGCATGGGACAGCTGCCTTCCCTCATTGGCTGACCTTAAGTCAGCCAATGAAGGAAGGTAGCAGGCCTTACCCTCCTGGGATCTCCGAGGCAGAGCTGCACAGGTAAGTATGATTTTATTTTTAATGTTTGGGGAATTTTTGGGAGTGAGTGTTGTGAATGGATGTGTGTGTGTGCATGCATGCATGTGTGAATGCATGAGGGCGAATGAGTGTGTATGTGTGCATTTGTGGCCTGCTGCCCCCCACCCTTGTTAAAGTGAAGGCCGCCACTGGAAGGGGAAATACAGGATTTGATTTTCCTTAGGTGTAGTTGACAGATTTTGTTAATTAAATGTGCAGCGGACCTACCTGTTATGGATTCTTGTTTATATCATAAAATGTTATTTAGCTAATGACCCTCTAGGAAAACTTTTGAACTTTATAGGACAAGCTAAAAATATTGATTTAGCAGTTTGTGTATGCGACCCCTAGCTCAACTTTTACATATTTTCCTTGCGGCTGCATGTAGGCTGGCTAGCACTGTAGTACTAACCAATAATTAATCCACAGGAAGACATTAAAGGGGACAGCCTTCTAATATAGGATAGTGCAGGACCTTAAAAAGATTAATGAAATAGTGGTCCGTTGTTCTCTTGTGGTACTGAATTCAACTACAATATTGTTTCAGATTCAATGTACTGCAAAATGATTTACAGTGATTGAACTATGTCAGGCTTTCTTCTCAATGCCATTGCATGAAGAGAGTCAGTTTCTATTTTCTTTTTGTATTCCACCAGAAAGTATTAGCATGGTGTTGTGTCCCCAAGGGTAGACAGAGAGTCCTTCCATTTTCAACCAGATTCTAAAAAGAAATTTGGAATCATTGCAGATGCCCTACAAGTCAGTACATGTACAATATATAGATGATTTGCTTGCAGCATCAGAGACGCAAGAAGCTTGTAAACAGGAAACCGTTGTCTTATTGAATCACCTGGCTGAGAACAGACAGAAAGTGTCTCCAGGTAAAGTGCAGTACTGTCAAAAAGAAGTTCAATATATGGGACACATAAATGAGAAAGGAGCAAGGAAGGTGTCGCCAGAGAGAGTGCAAGTCATTCTTTAAATCAACCCACCTGGAACTCAAAAGAAAGTTAGCATGTTTTAGGAATGGTTGGCTACTGTAGACAATGGATACCAAACATTTCCCTATTGGCAAAGCCTTTACTGAGGTTGATACACAGAGATGTGTCTGATCTGATTCCTTGGGACAATGACTGTATGAGAGCCTTCCTAGAGCTGGAAGAAAAATTGTGTTGCGCCCCGGCACTGCGAATGGCAGATTATACAAAAGAGTTTACTTTATTTTGCAGTGAGAGAGGGATGCACTCTCTCAGGGCTGACTCAGATGCATGGTGATGCCAGAAATCAAGTGGCTTACTTCTCTACCACCCTTGACCCCGTAGCTGCAGGTCTTGTGGGCTGCCTTAAATCGGTCGCTGCAGTGAATACTAGTTTGGAAAAGAATGAGAACATAGTGATGGGTTTCCCTTTAACTGTTGTGGTCCCACACTCTGTGGAGCTTCTATTTTCAAGAACGGAAACTCAATACATGACCCCTAATTGTTTGACAAAGTATGAGCAAACTATATTGTCAGATACAACGTTATTTTAAAGAGGCGTCAGTTATTGAATCCATTAACTCTTTTGCTGATTCATGATGCAGTATGTGATGATATTGAACTTGATTGCCTAGATGTCACAGATTGATGCATCAAGACAAGACCTGATATTAAGTATGAACCTTTGAGCCCGACCATGTTCTTTTTGTTGATGGCTCATGTCTCAGAAGTAAAGAAGGCACATTGAGAGCAGCATATGTTGTGTGCTCTATAAATGATGTTGTTGAAGCTTCCTGTCTTCATAGGGTTACCTGAGCACAAGTTCCAGAATTGATTGCCCTTACTCGAGCATGCAGTTTAACTGCTCACATGAGAGTGACCATATTCACAGATAGTCAGTATGGCTTTGGTGGTGTCCATGATTTTGGGCAATTGTGGTCACAGAGGGGATTTCTGACTCCCTCAGGTACACCAAAAGAAACTGAATGAATGTTAAAAATTTGCTGGAAGCCTTACAGTTACCTGAAGAAATTGCAGTGGTTAAATAAGCAGCTCATCAAAATGGCAATGACTACATTGCCATGGAAAATAGATACGTTGAATCAGTTGCACGGTATTGTGCTTAGTTGGCCTGAACATTTATTGGATATTTCACATGTGAGTCGGAAGAGGAAACCTCTTTCACCTTGTTAATGAAAGTGACTGATACTTGGGATGAATTGAAAAGAGTACAAGAAAATGTTTCAGGAACAGAGCAAATGAGTTGGATTAAAGCAGGTTGTGAGAAAAATTCCAATGACATTTGGATGTCAGCAGATGGGAGATCCACTTTGACAGATATTTTGTTGTTCCCAATGACACGGTACTATCATGGATATGCACACTTAAGCAGGTATGCCATGATTAGGCTTTTCAGACAAAATTGGTTCAATCCCAGATTTAGAATGCTGGCAGAAAGGTTTGTCATAGAGGTGTAAAATTTCAACAAAAGAATGCAGGAATAAAAACACTAGTTACGCTGAGTCACAAAGGGAGATCAGGTGGTTCTTTCTACAGAATGCAGATTGATTGTATCGAGATGCCTGCTTACAATGGGCTGAGATATATCCTAGTCATAGTGTTTGTCTTCTTGAGATGAGTGGAAGCCTACCCTACCAAAAGAAATGACATTCTCACTGTTGCAAAACTGTATTACAAGAATTGTTTCCATGTTATGGAATGTCGGTTTATCTTGAATCAGATACGGGATCCATTTCAACAATGAGGTCCTAAAGATGATTTGCACAGCATTACAGATAGAACAAAGATTACATTGCAGTTACAGAACTGAAGCTTCTGGAATCATTGAATGAGTCAATGGTACGCTTAAGTCAAAATTAGCTGAAGTTTGAGCCTTAACAGCACTGAAATGGACAGATGCATTACTTTTGGTATTGATGAGTACCTGAAGTATCCCCGATATAAAGACTGGCTTATGACCACAAGATTTTGATCAGCAGGACAATGAGACTGCCAGTTATAACTGCAAATGCACTTTTGAACATCACAAATCATATGATACTCAATTACTGCAAAGGGTTGGCTGATGTGGTCGGTTCTCTCTCTTAGCAGGTTACACCTGCCATAAGAGATCTGCACCAAGAACAGTGCCAAAACCTCAATCCAGGTGATTGGGTCATGATCAAGAAACACATTTGGAAAACTTGTTTTGAGCAGAGATGGAAAGGCCCCTTCCAAATAATACTTGTAACCAATACTGCTGTTAAAGGTGCTGGAGTTCCAAACTGGATTAATGCTTCTCATACCAAGAAAGTGACAACCACAGAATAAGCAATTGTGGTCTTTGATCCTGAGCGAAGAGCATTGGTGACTGCACCACTGCTTGAGAGACCACCTAGACCAGTGGCACCGCCACCACAAGAACAGCAGGAAGAAGATAGGGGTGAAGATTTGTAAGTTGAAAAACAGTTTCAAGTGTCTAAAGTTACACAAAGTGGCATCGAAGGCTGAAACGAAGAAGAAGCAGAGACTGTTCATCAAAACAGAAGCATTGCTGATAATCCATTAGTACAGCTTGAAGATCTGGGTGAAGGAGCAAGCACTGGAATAAGGAGAGCCAACCACAAAGCTGAATGGCCACAATCCTATGAACAAGATTGAATGAGAAGGAGTATATCAGCTGATCGAATACCAGAAACTATACCTGAAGAAACTACGTCAAGTGATGAAAGTGGTATAGAGCAAAACAAACAATCAAAGAGAGCAAGAGTGCCTTGTCGAAAGTATTCAGCACCTGAATGGACGTATTATATTGATGAAGTAGTGAACGTCCCATTAGATGATCTTTGTGATGTGAATTCTGAACTGTATGAGCCACCCTGATGTCAGTCACACACATATCCAGATGGCCCATCACTAGGTTGATGGGTCTTTCTGAGCTAGAGTGGTGGGAGAAGTTGACACTTGCACCTGAATAGGGCTGTGCCTGTCCCACCACAAAGAACTGCATACCCCCCATAGTGTGTCTGGAGCCAGGGCTATGAGGGGCAGAGTCTTGTGCACTACAAAGACCTTTTGTTTAAGTCTCCCTACTTCAAAGGCTGAAATGGGTATAGGTACTGGGCCTATGACACCACATACTCAGAACACTTCTGGGCTGAGGATATTCTGCCAGTAAGAAAAGCTGTGGTGCTGCCAGGAGGGACTGCCACTTTGCTGTGCTGGCCTGCTGCTTCTGTCCTGGGAGTGAGAGGACTGGACTGTGCTCTCTGCATCCTGCTTTCTAAAGTTTCTTCAAGGGCTTGAGTTGAGCTTGCCTCCTGTTGGAAGTCTCAGGGCCATCAAAGACTTCACCTGTAGCACCTGGGCTCCTCTGCTGAGGGCCCTACTCTGCCAAGTGGTGCCAAATCCAGTTCCTGGGCCCTTGGAAGTGAGTCTTCTGTGCTAACAAGAAGAAACAGCACACCGACTTTGAGCTCCATGTTGGAACCAGCACCACTGCCTGCACTAAAGCCGTGGTCCCCGCTCAACGCAACGACCGTGACTTACAACGCAAGCTCTGCCACAGCACCTCCAAAGAACAACCCCTGTGTCTTGAGTGCCATGCCACTGAAGTCCGTAACGCCGGACTCCGCCACACCACCTGTGGCCCAGTGGTGTGACATTAACGCTGTGAAGTAAATGCCTTGTGGTTTCACCATCGACGCTTCATTGACACCGCACCATCATTGGAACTGATGCCTGGCCGCAACCACCGCATCACCTCCTCTGCCCCTTGCATCGTCTCCGGGTGTCAGTGGCCCAACAACTCGGCACCACCTCCAGGAACCAACGCCTCACTTGCTTCAGTGACGCCTCACTTCCGTTGTGCAATGCACTGTCCCAAGCTACCGATGCGCCAACGACCTGCATACCAGTAAGGAACCAATGCTGCAACTGCCTCAGTGACCGTCTTTGAGTCTCAATGTCTCCAAGGAACTGTACTGGGGTCTACGTGACTACGTAGCCAGCCCACGCTTCATTGCGCCCAGCCTGAACTTGTGGATTCGACTCTCTCAAGCACGTCATGATAGACCCGACCGGAGCTATTGTGTTTCTAAGCACTATAACTGCATTTATTCTTGAAAAATTCATATCTTGACTTGGGTATGTTGTATATTTGTCATTTTGGTCTTGTTTTTACTCAAATAAATATTACCTATTGTTCTAAACTGGTGTGGAGTATTTTTGTGGTGTTTTTACTGTGTGAACACAAATACTTTACATATTGCTTCTTTAGTTTAGCCTGACTGCTCCGAGCCAAGCTACCAGAGGGCGAGCACAGGTAAACTTAAGGTGTACTACACTTACTCTGACTAGAGTGTGGGTCCCAACTTGGACAGGGTGCAAACCACTGCCAACTAGAGACCCTGTTTCTAACATTGAGTTCAACTACTTGGTTTGATTATGATTTTTATGCTCCTATCAGCTCGCTCTTTTCCAGAACTCTTTATGGGGTCTTTAGAATAGGGATTATTTTCCTTCCTAGAACACACTTGTTAATTTGCATTATAGATGATTCTAACCATATTTTCCTTGATACTTTCTGTAAATGGATTTATTTGACTTACTAATTGAAATGAAAAGAAATAAAAATAATTTACTAATCTCTTAAAGAGAATAACGTTTTAAAAATCTACTTAAAACTCTCATCATTGACTGAACCTAAACTGTGAATTATGATGATGATTGACTTGATTTGATTTAGCTTCCATTAAAAATGGTGGCAAAGATCTGTCTCCTAAAAGAAAGAAGATATAGTTCGGTGTCGGAGCCCATTCTTGTAAGTTACAGGTTGAACTGGTATTGGACAGTAACTTTTAGACTCTTTCTACACTATCACTGGCTACATGGAATTCCCCATATCTTTTTTTTCTATTATCTACAGACACCAGCAAAATAAAGATACCATAGAAGCACCAAAAATAGAAAGGAAAAGGCGAAGGAAGGGAAAGACAGGCGTTGGTGCAGAAAAAGAGGAGGCACAAGGGTTGAGTTAAGGAAAATACAATGTGATTTGTAGGAAGCGAGGGCACACTTTTCAAATTGTCCACTCATCATTTAAGCACACATTTATCAATCTTTTTGCTCAAGCCCATGTCATCTAGGTAGGGACAACAAGGAAATCATTGGGTGGTGAATGCTTGTATTCCAGTCAAGCATCAGGCTGAACCTACATGCTGCAATCAAATAGTTGACATCACTCTATCCAAGTATGATTGTGCTGCTTCCACACATGAGGACATATACATCTTGTTTTGTGGCTGACCTTTAACCTTGCAGGCTTTCTTGCTGGAGCTCTTATGCCCATCTCCAGATGGTTTCTACAAGTCACTGTGAGACACTGTCTCTCCTGCACAGCCAGCGCACCAAAGTCAGGGAATATAAGAATGTGTTTACCTTCCGTTTGGAGATCATTTCAGCAGGAGGCTGCCTTTTTCCAGACTTGTTCTCTATGGCCTGCTCCTTTAGAGTAACAATGATAATTCCACCTCAAAGCTAGTTCTCAAAGGGGGCCTATGTTGGCCTGTGTACCACTGCCATTCCCTTTTCCCTCAGGAAAGCCAAGTGTTATTTGTTCCCAAGAAAAGATTCCATGCTGTTTACACTGTATCGCAATGAGGGTTTTGCTGCCTACACACTTTTCACCCTGGCTTCCATTGCTTCCAGTTTTGTCTCCATCACAGTGGTGGAATTTTCCACTTTCTCTATTTTCTTCAGTACGGAGTCTAGAACATCTGTTATGTCTTTCTGTCCCTTTGTCAGAGCACTTATCGTTACGCTCTCTTCTGTGTCCACATTTCCATGTTCTTTGCCTTCAAGATTAAAGAAGTCAGCATTTGCCGTTTTCTGCCCCTTCCTTGAGATTTTTAGTTAACACTTCCACATCACCATCATTGGGTAGCAAAACTCCTGTCTGGGCTGATGGTCAACTTCTCCTTAGGCCCCTTCCTGACCTCACAAGCCTTAGCCCTCAGGTCAGGCCAGGCACTTCCTAAAATCATCTATTCCAAGTAAAAAAGTGCCAAACATGTCTATGACGGTCCTTGCTCCAGCTTTCAGCATTGACGGATCTCTGAGTCTTCCACTCACTGGGGCCTCAGGGCAGTTTGCCCACCTACCATAATGAATCACCAGTGCAGCCCAGGCTCCCCTCCACTTTTGATCTGGGATTCCACAGGAGTTTCTCCACCAATCTAAAACCACCCCCTTTATCTTCTTGCGTTCTCTGTCCCCACTGTAAGGCTCCTGCAATTGTCTTGGCATTCTTGACAATCACGGCAGGCCTAGAGCACAACTTGCTGACCATAGCCATTGAGGAGAGCAACCATCTTGCCCACCTCCTCATATGTAGTGAATTTAACTGAAATTACATAATCCATAGTTATCCTGAAAATCTGGCATGACACTGATATTTCTGGACATCTGATGGACGCCCTGATATAGAGAAATACGTGGGATTGATCAGAACCAGTCAACAAGCGGTGCAAAAGATTCAATATCTCTACAAACAGCAGTCGCAGTCCCAAGGACATGGCAACTGAGAATAATAATCAGCTACAATTCAAGCTGCATTGGAAGATGCTCTGAAAATGTATTTTCATACTTGCTCATACTACACTATATCTCATTATTGTTAAAGGTGATGAGATTGAGCAATATCAAGAATCTGAGAAGAACGTATTTGGGGAAGTATTATTTTGAATGAAGAAGAGGCAATTCAAAATGAAGCCCTTGATTGGTTGACATCTGCAGCATCTCTATTTAATCTTTGTTTATACCATATTCAGTGTATTACCCACCTCTACTGCTAGAGCATTGCTTAGTTCCTGCAGAAGGTGGGTCTAAAGCTTTCATAAACATAGGAGATGGATTATCTAGAGGTGAGAGAACATTATTTTGTCATGCTGCATTGCTGATATTAAGGGTATCGGACAGCTGAAAGTTTCTAAATGGAGCACTCTATTGTAGTAAGCAGTTTCTTTTTTTTAAAACATATTTTATTAGATTTTGAAAGTACCACAAGGGCAAGGGCCTAACAAAATCCACATGAAGATACATTAGTAAGAGATTACCAGGCGTGGAAATATTAATGGGTACAATTTGTATAGATAACAAAAAATAATAATACACTGAAAACTGCGCACATACTTTCCCACCCCACCCACAGTGGCAAGCAAATGTCAATACCTCCGCACACCCAAATAGAGAAACAATACTATACACAGTGTAGTCTGCAAACCTCCCATAGAACCACTGTTAAGGGGATTGTGATGGTAGAGGAGGGAGATCGATGCCCCGATAGGTGGCCCAGCGAGACCAAATTTTCCTATGTTTTTGGGGGCAGCCCCTTGCCTGAAAAACCGCCATCTCTGCACCCATGCCTTTATCTAGTTCTCTTCGCCACTTCCCCATTGTCAGTGGAGAGGTGCCCTTCCATAATTGGGCAATGTCCCTTTTGGCGATAGTAAGAGCGAGAAAGAGGAGATGCTGCTTATAACGGTTCCCACCTATCTCTTCCGTACTATGGAGTAGAAACAGACGGGGATCGTGCGGGAGGTCCCACGACAACACCTCTTTAAGGCAAGTCGATACCCTACGCCAAAAGGGCTGCAGGGCCTCACAGCTCCTCACTGTATGGAGAAACGTCCCTTCCTCCCTGTCACATCGTAAGCACTGGGGGGATGCCACAACTCCCATCCTCCAAAGACGTAGGCGGGTAAAATACACGCGGTGCACATACTTAAACTGTATGAGACGGTATCTGGAAGCAACCGCGGCACCACGGACACTAGCTATCGCCTCCGCCCAGTCTTCATCTGTCAAATCGGGAATGTCATCCTGCCAAGCCCTTCTTGTTTTGTGTAAGGTCGTGTTGGAGTGCGTCGTCAGCGTCTGGTATATCTGTCTTATTTTGTGGGCTCCTAGATCCCCCATAAGAAGTCGGCCTTCCAACGGATGGAATTCGGGGAGATGAGGCATAGTTGCAAGCAATGGAGTCAAGGCATGACGCAGTTGGAGGTACCTGTAGAACTGAGTCTTGTGGAGATGGAAATCCTCCTGTAGTCGCTGGAATGATTTAAGGACGGTACCCCGCATGACATCCCCCAAGGTGGAAATACCAATCAGGTCCAACTGACGGAACCCTTTCAGTGCAGCCACTGGAAGCAAATAATTACCGTGCCATAAGGGTGTCGCCTGCGTCGGCCGCATGTGCCATCCCATACGTCGAACCGTGTACCTCCACAACCTGATCGTTGTTCGACTGGCGTGTGGCAAATGGTCAAGGCTATGCGCACTGTAAAGGAGCTGCAGGAGGGTTGTCCTCCCCATGGCCGCATGCTCTTGTGTGAACGCCGGGTCCGTCGGTGAGTTATTTCACCAGTCGTTAATGATTAACAGGTGAGCCGCAACATAATAGGAGTATACATCAGCAGCCGCGATACCGCCGCAGTAGGTGGATTGCGTACAGGTCTGAAGTGCCACCGAATCGCCCCTCCCCCATAAACATTTATTGTGTAGGGCGTTAATTTGTGAAAACCACGCCCGCGGTATGTGGTACGGAAAATTCTGAAGACTGTAGAGAATCTTGGGGAGAGACACCATTTTAAAAATGGCCAACCGCCCTTATAACGAGAGCGGTAGAGATGACCATACAGCTGTCTCGTCGCGGAGGTTGGTGAGGAGTGGGTTTATATTGCGTGTCCACGAAATCTGCGGACAAGGGGACACAAATACTCCCAAATATTGAAACCCTTCTGTGGCATGTTTTAACTGGGATGCCCAGGAGCCTCTACCCTGATGGCCACATACTGGGAACAGTACCGATTTAGCGGGGTTAGTATGAAGCCCAGAGTTCTGGCCAAAAACCCGGAGAATCTGCAAAATACGAGGGCCCGAAATCCAGGGGTCGGTCATAAAAAACAGGACATCGTCCGCGTAGAGCGCAATGCGGTCCGGTTGTGAACGTGGCCACTCAAAACCTCTGAGCACCGGATCCCTATGAACCCACACCGCCAGGGGCTCCACAGCCAAAGAGGAGGGGGGATAGGGGGCAGCCTTGACGTGTGCCTCGCCGATAGGAAAGAAGGGGGAACGATGGCCGGCTATACGTACAGAGGCCATTGGTTCGGTATAAAGAAGGCGCACATAAGCTAGGAAACGTGGACCAAAATTAATCACTTTTAATAGTTGGAAAAGGAACTCCCAGCTAAGGGAGTTGAATGCTTTATCTATATCTGCTAGGAGTAAGGCCGCGGGACGTCCCAGCTCCGGAGCCAACACCATAGCATTGTGAACCCGGCGAATATTATTTCGGGTGGCCCGATGCGGCAAAAAGCCAGATTGGTCCAAATGAACCAAGTCCTGAATGCATGACCGCAAATGGTCCGCCAGGACCTTCCCCAGGACTTTGGATTCAAAGGTTATTAAGGAGATAGGGCGGTAGGAGGACGGATCCTCAGGTGGACGGCCGGGCTTCAAAAAGAGAACAATTTCGGCCTGACGCCAGTCCCGAGGCAGTAGTCGCTGCTCGAGGGCCCCGTGAATCGTACCCAGTAAATGCGGACCCAGCGCGGCTATATGGGAGCGAAGAAACTCCATAGGGAACCCATTGGGACCCGGAGCACGACCCGGTTGCATCGCATTGACTGCAGCTGTTAGTTCGTCAATGGTAATGGGGACGTCTAATTGATCTCTCATTTGGGCCGATAGTCGCTGGGGGGGAATATAACGTAGGAACTCTGCAATGGTATCCCCGGAGACCTGTTCCCTACGGGTATACAGCTCAGAGAAGTGGTGGGCGAATTCCTCCACCACCTCCGCGGTCGTAGTACGCAGGACACCATCACCACCGCGGATGGTGGGGACCATGGCCGGGCCCTGCCTAGCTTGACATAGTCTATGTAGCATTTGACTAGATTTATCCCCCCACTGGTATATCCGATACTGGGACCCCAACCAGATGTCTTTTGCCTCCTCTGTCAAATGATGGTGCAGCTGCTGTTGCGCGAGGGATAAATTCCTCCGAAGGGCCAGGGTGGGCTGCATAGAGCACCTCGCTTCCAGGGAAACGCACTGAGCCTCAAGTTCAGACCTCTGAGCGGAACGCTTGCGCTTGTCGTTAGTCCTATAGCTAATGTCCACCCCTCTAATGGTAGGCTTCAAGGCTTCCCACAGGGTAACTCTTGAAGGAGCGGAGTCCACGTTTAGGGAGAGATAATCGTGGATCGCCGTGTTGAGGCACTCCTGATAGTCAGGATCGTGCAGATGCCACGGGTACATCCGCCATCTGAGTGGGGGCTTTTGAAAATTTAGGAGGAGTGTCGCCGTGACAGGCGAGTGATCAGACAACCCTCTCGGGAGATGTGAGATCTGAGAAAACCTGTGGACATAACTCCGTGGTGTAAACAGGTAGTCTAAGCGGGACATGGAGCCATGTACCGCCGATATGTATGTGTGGCCAATCTCTGCGGGATGGTATGCCCGCCATAGATCCGCCCAAACCAGTGTCCCAGCAAGCGATGACAGTTTAGAGGCACCCGCAAGGGGCGCCACCCCGGATCCCCTCCTCTTGTCAAGTGACGTCATAACGTCATTCCAGTCGCCACCCAACAGAGTCAGACCCCCAGGAAGCTCACCCCACAGCTGAGTCAGACATTCCACAAACGTAGCCCAGAGGGGCGGGGGAGCATACACACTGCCCAGCGTGAGCGGTTCACCATAAAGCATCCCCGTCAGGAGAACATACCTGCCCCCTGGGTCCACCCAATGTTTAGTAAGGAGGAAAGGGACACGGGCATGAATAAGAATGGCGGTCCCATGGGAACCCCTTGTCAAACCCGCATGGAACACCTGGTGGAATCCGAACCTAGCCAGACACTGGGCTTTATTACCTAGGAGATGAGTCTCCTGCAGTAGGAGGATGTCGGCCCCATAACGTTTGGCTTGCCTGAGGATGGCCCCCCGTTTCACTTTATTGAGCAGCTGTCGGACATTCCACGTCACCACCGTCAGTTTGCCTATATGGGAAGCTATTGCTGGATGAGCCATATATCTAGTCTGGGTCCAAGAGCAATGGTCTGCCTAGCGAGGAGTGGGATGTGCGTCTGTGTGTATAAACAACAACAAAACCCAACCCTACAATTCTGAAACCCCCCCCTCCAACAGCCCCCCTCCCCCCACTCGATACTGCCAAGAACTAGGAGCATCTGTCGCAGCAAGGGGAACCTCAGGACCCAAAACACGGACCCCAAGGACCCCCCTCCAATGGATCCCAACCACCCCGAAAAACATGAACCTTGGGGAGCTAGTGGCCATGCAAGTCAACCACCAGGCGAACAGCCAACTCTACGTGGTGCTAAATGATCAGGACGAGCCCAACCCATACACAGTCAGTTATGTGCAACCAGAAATATCACAGGCCATGGGTCGGTCAAGAAGCTTGCACAGGACTAGAGGATCGACGATCAGAACCAGAGCAATGCCGCCTCTTGGACTTCGTCCTGCGAGATCTATTCCGCTGCGAGCCCATAGAGGAGTCAGACTCCAGCAGCGGCGGGGAATGCGGCTTCAGGTGGGCCCTTTCATCACACCAGGCGAAGGCCGCTTCAGGCGAGTCAAAGAAGAAAGTTTTGGAATTATAAATCACTCGGAGCCTGGCAGGATACAGTAACATATAAGAGATTTTGAGTTCACGTAGCCTCTGTTTTGCTGCAGTGAAAGACTGTCTTTGTTGTTGCACCAGGCGGGTGTAGTCCGGAAAGATCATGATGGGCCTTGAATCGAAGACGAGCTTGTCTTTATTCAACCGGGCATATTGCAGCACTGCGTCCCGATCAGCATAATTTAGCAGCTTAGCAATGACCGGCCGTGGATTTTCTCCAGGAGGTGGCTTTCTTGTAAGCGCCCGATGAGCCCTCTCAACCACAAAGCACGCCGAAATCTTGTCTGCCGGCAGCAGATCTGTAAGCCATGACGTGAGAAAACGATTCATGGAGCCTCCCTCGCGGCCCTCTGGAAAACCGACAAAGCGGAGGTTATTATGCCTGGCACGGCCCTCTGCATCCTCGCCACGGGCAGCAAGCTCCTGGGAAATCACAGTCAATTTATTGACCTGCTGTTGGAGGGTCTGCATGGTATCTTCCACAGAGGACACCCGCGTCTCGGCCTCAGTAATACGGTCAACAGCCTTGCGCAGGTCCTGCCGCAGAAATGAGACCTCGGTACCCACTGTGCCAATCTTGGCCTCCAACGTGTCCCTTGCGTCCGTGATGGCCGCGAGCAAGGCCGCATTATCCGGAACAGGGCCAGGGGGAGGGCCCCACTTGCAGATGTTGCAAACTGGTCCAGGGTGCTCTGTTTCGGTCCAGTGGCACCAGGTTTGTCCTTCCCCATTGTAGGGGCCTCCAGTGACCAGTGCCTTTTACTTCTGAGAGATCGCCCTCCAGCGAGATATATAGGATCGCTAGGGCACCAAACCACCACTTCAAGAGACTCTCCAGGGGGCGCCTCACGGCCGGTCCTCACGGATTCTGTCCACCCCTAGGCCGCAAGCCGCACTGGATCTAATCCAGCCGCTTCTGCAACCAGCGGCAGACAGCCAAGCAGGCCCCTCTAAAGAAACCGAGCTCGCCGGACCATCAGCGCGCGAAACACCCCAATACCCCGACGTCTAAGGGCAGTGCCCCCACCGGCAGTGTGGCATGCCAGGCACAATGTATCCTCAAAGTCTAGGTGTCGCCACACAGGGAACACCCCCTGTCCGGGCTCCACCACGGGGCACTAAGCAGCAGTGCAGGGTAAATGCCCAGGCCAATGGCGCCAATGCCTGTTCTCCAGAGGCCTTATGGGGAACCAAAATGGCAGCCGATGTGTGAACGCTGTCCTGGGCCCAGGGCCGGGTCCCAAGGCAGCCGCTGTGTCCAATGCTGCGGCGGATGCCTCGTCGCGCACCGGCTGCAACAGTGCCCCCAACGCGGCTCTACTGCCGGCGAGCAACCGCGCCTCGGCGCCCAGTGCCCGGGCACCCCCTCCTCCTTGAGGGAGATCGTGTCTTACAGTGTCGGCGGGGCCCCGCAGACGTAGCTCGCGGTATCAGCACCCCCCGCCCCCAAGACCCAAAGCAGCCGGTCACCCGCCCCGACCGGCGCCCGGGCCGAGACAAGCCCCGCAGCGGGAAACCCAGCTGGGCCCACAAGGCCTCCCAACTGCCCAGGCCCCAGCCGGCGGCCCAAACCACCACTCAAAAAGGTCTGGGGGGGCAAGGACATGCGTCAACCATCCACCCCCACTGAGCCCCCCAGCACTCCCTCTCACCTCGATTCAGAGCGGAGCCCTGCCCCGGCCCCAGACACGGCCACGGTCTCGTAGGGGCCGACAGCTAACGCAGGGACGCCGGACTCCGGTCACAGCGCGCTCGCCCGCAATCTGCCGGTAGAAATCTCTTCCTGGCTCCTTGGGCACACCGGATGAAACCTCTGTCCTGTGAGTCGAGGATTGGCACACACGAGTTAGATTAGGCAGTATTAATGTCGGATGAAGGTGGCAGGCACACGAAGCTTACTCAAGCTGCGTCTGCCATGCTTGCTGCCAAGCCACGCCCCCGAAGTAAGCAGTTTTCATTGCCCTTCTTTACCTGGAAGGCTCAGGTCAGAGTATTCCAGCTAGCTTGTACCTCTGCCAATCCTCTCCACCTTGTGCCTTTTGGCAGAGATCTTTGTGGTTTTAAAACATAAACAGCAACCCCAGGTAAAACATACTATGTGCTGATGTGTGGATGCAAAGACAAGGCCTTTGAGCGGCTGGCATTTTTGGCTACTATGTTCTCACCTTCTCTATGCAGTTATACCATGCTGGAGTCCAAGATATGCCAACTCACAATAAAGCCATAGCTAGAGCTTTAGTACCTGGGCATGGGCATGGTCAGAGGCAGAGGCAGTAAGAAATATGCCACCATGAAACCAGAGCTGAGAGTGAGTCATCAGATTTATATACCACCGCATTCGCATGCCTCATAGGAGCACATTTAAGTAAGTGGTTGCTATAAAAATATCCTCGTTCATCTGGAATGGACAGGGATATGCATCTAAATTTTCTAGAATTAATATATTCTTGACTCAGCAGTACCTCATGACCAGTGAACTCTCCACAAATACATGAAGAAAAGAATATGAATCTTCTGATGACCATGATGTCAACTAGCTGCTGATTTTCCTGAATATTTTATGTTATATTTTGTTAGAGAGAAACATTATGACAGACGGGTGTTGTCGTGTAGTTCCTATAGAACCCATGCAGGACCTGCGCGTTTGTGTAACATAAGCTGTGGGCTTGGTGGCAGACTGACTCTGTGCACCCTCACCGCGTATGTTAGATTGTTTTGCATTAGCTAGCTCACAGTGCCACTAAAATCTCCTCTTATCGGGGAGAGATTAGTTTCTGGCAACCTTAGATCATGACAACCCAAAGTCCTCAGAATCGTGGAAACAATATACTACTTTTCGCTCAGTCACTCGTGCTTACTTATTCGGTTTGTCTCAGAGAGTTACACAGAATAAACAGTCTGGGCGTTTCAATAAGTATTTATTGAACAGTTGTTATTCTACTGTAAAATATATGTGCTGCGGCAACCAGCAGACAATAGCAGAGATATATTATCAGCAGTACAATAAAAGCAAAGGGATAGAACAGTTCTACCATATTGCAATAATCATGGATACATACATGAATATAAAAGCATTATGCAAGTGCACGTACTCCTACGATGCCTAACTAGATGTACCTGAGTGTACCTAGCATATGTGTGTAGGTCTACTTGCCTAACAGCCAAGAATCCTTCTAGGATTTAGTCGAACCCCCATGCCTGAATAGAGAGAGTGTGGGACCCCGTCCTGGTCTCGAGTTGGACACCCCGCAAGGGCTGTGTTAGACCGCTGTCAGCTGGAGCGACTGCATGCAGGAGCCTCAGCGTCTCTGGTCAGTGTGTCAGCATGGAAGTCTCGGTTCCCTCTGTCTTACCGGGGCAAGATGTGGTGTATTTATACCCTAAAGAGTCTCGGTCCTCAGTATGGATTGTATTGGTCTGTCGTTAGACTTGAGGAAGACGT
This sequence comes from Calotriton arnoldi, assembly GCA_963921515.1. Classification (NCBI taxonomy): domain Eukaryota; kingdom Metazoa; phylum Chordata; class Amphibia; order Caudata; family Salamandridae; genus Calotriton; species Calotriton arnoldi. The sequence continues at coordinate 199,811 of CAWUFW010018546.1, forward strand.
CAGGGGTGAACTTTGTACATACATATTATGCAGGTGGTGTATTCCTAGAGAGCCATGCATAATTGATGAGTATAGTGTGGGCCTGTGTTTGGGAAAAACCCTGCTGTATTCAAAACCACAGGATAGATAACGTTCAGCCCTCAGAGCACGTTGTGAACTAGCGAGGACCAATGTAGGTGAAAGATCATGCCTTTATAAGGAATCATGACTATAATAGGACATGTACAGTTATGACCATAATTGGGCATATGCGGCTATGACCATAATAGGGCAAGTACGAGTATGACCATATTAGGGCAAATATGAATACGCCCATTTTAGGGCATATATGAACGGGTCTACATTAGGGCCTCTATACGGGACATAACACCCACTCCTCTTCCGAACAGGATGACAATGACCATACTTAAAATCTGGACAATTTAAAACCATTTTTAAAAGCAAGTAAAAACATGGTTTTAAAAATTGTTAAAAAACTTCAAAAAATGTTACAATTCAGCTATTTCCAATTGCCACTAAGAAAAGAAATGTCTATTTTGTTTCTCTATATAAGTTGCTTCACTCAAAGCGGAAGAAGGCCATGCTTTTCGCAAGCGAAAGTGTCAATTTAGGAAATGTTCCAAATTTGCTCGCTTATTATGAAAACGAGTGGAGAAGCCGAATTCTTTCCCAGGACGCGATGAGCCAATTCGAGATTAAGGGGCCGATTCCGATCTCGGCCGGTAGGGCTCCGAATCGGATTCGGCTTAACCGGATCCGATTCGGAGCCCTATTTCCCGACCGATCCGTACGCGCGTCCGGACGAGCGAGTACGATGCGAAATCGCCGACCGACTCGTTCGGGCGTCCCAACTGCTCCGATTACCACGTCCCCGGGTCGAACCGCACCGACCGACTCGCTCGGACACGACTCGTACCGCGCAATGGAGACGTTCCCCGGCCGGGTAAGTACGATGGGCCTGATTCACAGAACTAACTTACGTCAAAAACGTAAAGTTAGTACTTTTTGGTATTCACAGAATACACTTACTCATTTTGGTATTCACAGAATGAACTTACTCATTTCGGTATTCACAGAAGTTAGTAGTCCTAACTTTAGGACTCCTAAATGCCTTCTGTGAATACCGAAAGTCTTAAAGTTAGGATTTTTCTCAGTTTAGGAGTAGTAAAGTTAGGAGTCCTAACTTTACTACTCCTAAACTGAGAAAAATCCTAACTTCAAGACTTTCGGTATTCACAGAAGGCATTTAGGAGTCCTAAAGTTAGGAGTCCTAACTTTACGACTCCTAAAATGAGAAAAATCCTAACTTCAAGACTTTTGGTATTCACAGAAGGCATTTAGGAGTCCTGAAGTTAGGAGTCCTAACTTTACTACTCCTAAACTGAGAAAAATCCTAACTTCAAGACTTTCGGTATTCACAGAAGGCATTTAGGAGTCCTAAAGTTAGGAGTCCTAACTTACGACTCCTAAACTGAGAAAAATCCTAACTTCAAGACTTTTGGTATTCACAGAAGGCATTTAGGAGTCCTGAAGTTAGGAGTCCTAACTTTACTACTCCTAAACTGAGAAAAATCCTAACTTTAAGACTTTCGGTATTCACAGAAGGCATTTAGGTGTCCTAAAGTTAGGACTACTAACTTCTGTGAATACCGAAATGAGTAAGTTCATTCTGTGAATACCAAAAAGTACTAACTTTACGTTTTTGACGTAAGTTAGTTCTGTGAATCAGGCCCGATGCGCGCCGCGACCAGTCTGACCGACACGCGCCGTCCGGCTCGAAAGAGCAGTCGGAGCCGTACTTCGGGGGTCCGTGTCGGACCCCCCTGTATGCGTAGCGTGTACGGCGCGAGTCGCTTTGCCGGGTACCCGCTGTAGGGGGCGCCCTTGTTCGCCTCGCACCCATTGAGGCAATGGGAGCCCGCGTACGCGTTGTACGACCGGCTCCCATTGACTTCAATGGGAGTCTGACCGACTCTAGTACGATAGCATACGGACGCATCGTACTCGTTCGGTCGGGCTGCACGGGTCCGATTCGGTCGGAAATCTCTCCGGGTCCGGCTCAGTCGGAGAGATTTCCGGCCTGAATCGGAATTGGCCCCTAAGTGTCCTGGCTGGGAAGCACAACACTGTCAGTGTTAGCTACTGCAGACGACAAATCCAACGCCTCACAGAGAACGTCAATTGCACATAGATGGAATGTAGCACTGCCAACAGTCGGTGCTGCGGCAGCTTGTGCGGCAGTTGTAACCTGTGGAGGAGTCACCTAACCCAGCAGGAGCAAACGGCACCTGTAGATTCTCCAGGAATGCATTCATCAGAATCGGAAGACGCTGGGGACAATGCAGAGCATGGGCCTTTATGGGGTCCAGCATTGCATCCGTGTCCGGAGGCGCATCTGATGGAAATGTTAGACAAAGATCCAACGTGCATTCTTCTCCGCAAAACAGGCATCGAAGAACAGGTAAGATGCAGTCTACCCAGACTGGTAGAAAGGATAGAAACCAGGAGGCATTGAGTTCTCGCAGGCAAGAAATACCCAGAAGTTGTACCATGCATTCACGGTATTTCCGCTCCAGGAGCATGTTCGCCATTCCCTCGGGAATTGGGCCGTCCATTGCGTAGCAGTAGTATTATGAAAAGGACCCCTGCAACCAGCAAGAGGATAAGCGGGAATCCTCCAAATACGCTTCCCAATACGGAGTGTATAAAATTTGAGATTACTCCGAGGACTGTCTGAAAGGTGCTTAACAGTCCTGACCCTATGGTCTTAAATAGGTGTACAATACCGCTCGTATCAGACATATTGAAGATATGTCCCACCATTTCTACGAAATGAAAGGGGCAGTTTGTACATATAAGCGCCTGTATCTCAGTCGAGGTCCTTGCAACTTGAAGTTCATAGGTTTCTCGAGCGGAGGTTAAGGGCACGGGTTGCTGTAAAAGCATGGCTTGCAGTCTGCTCAGAGTATCAAATTGTATGAAAGAAACGTTCAGCGAAGGCCATAACGGCGCCTCCCTGACTGTGTTCAGTGGTGGAAACAATACTTGCATACAGCAAGTAACCCTAGAGTTAACAGTGACCAGATATGCGACGCCCGGAAGCATCCCACAGCAACCTTGATCATTTAGCATCAAGTAACTCCCATTTGAGAGCAGCTCGAAAACTGGCATGACCACGGCAGCTGGGGTCCCAGTCATGTGACACGATAGGTTCGCTACTGAACCGTTACAGGCTCCGTGTAGTGAAATATCCTGACACATGAGAGAACCGCTTAAAGCGTTCTTGCAGTTTGTACCACTCAGATACACTTCTCGATCCCTATTCCGGCATCGATATCTATATGGTAACTCCCAAGTTTCCTTAATGTAACCCTTACCCATCTTTTCATATTTGCCTGCCTGCCTTTGCTCAAGGCAATATTGAAACTGAAACGTAGTGACCGGCAGAGTGATTTGGCCATGAATTAGCCATTCTGTTGATGGTGATTCGGCTACAGTGAATGGTAACCTTTCCAGTTTCTCAATACGCAGCATTGTATATTTGGCTCCCCTTTGTGCCATTTCTGTCTGTTTATCAGTTAGATTGTATTCTGAAAACAGAGACGTGGTGTTTATAAAACGCCTGGGCACATAGCCTGCACGCAAAGATTGTAGCGTCCAGCTTAGCATCATAATAGAACGTAGCTGAGATTGCCCGTGTTGTAACAAGGCCAGATCTTGTTCTAATATGTCGATTGCCGAAGAGACAATGTTGCCTAAGGATTAAATCCTGGAGGTCAAAGTTGTTAACCCATTATCCACTACAGCTAATGCCTTTTCTAAGTTAATACGGTCTATTTCCCGTATTCTTTCTGCGGCCTCTTGTTGGGATATTTTCCAGTTTTCATTATAATAGGCATAAAGGCCAGCATATATGAAACGTTTCTGACGTGTTTTCCTTGGACCTAGTAGGAAATCCCTAAGGTCTACATCAGATGTGAGTAAGGTCAAGTGATGTTTTACTTCTGTAAGTGTTGAGGTCTCTAGCCAATCAAGGCACAACTTCCCAACACTATAGGATGTGACTACCCCTGGGTGTTGTCTTTGTACATAGCGAGTATCTGGCCTATGGATACTAAACCCTTCGGTTGTATTCATAAATCTCTGTTGACAGGTGTTTGTGTCAATGGGCCAAATCAGCTATTTCGTCCAATCAGGATCTGATCTGTTGTACTGGAGAATGTCATCTAATCCTACCCCTTGTGTAGTTGAATTCTGCTCCCCACCCATCTGTGATGGTGTAGGAAACCCGGGTGAGTTCAGTTCCTTGTTCTTGGCTAGTCCAAGACAGGATGTCTGTTGCACAATTTCATTCAGAAATATCATCTGCTGTGGAATGAGGCATGCTCTAAAAAGCGCTTCTATTCCCTGGACTTGCCAGTCCCTAGAACCCCAGATCGATTTTAAATCTATAGTGTTCTTCCATAGGTCGAAACCCTGTGTAGACAACTGGGCCATAAAGGAAGCAGAGTAAATATGTTTGGTGTTTGTTAACATAATTTTCTGAGCTGAAATTTTCGCCACTTTATAATAAAATTACTTCGGGTCGGATGTGTTAAGCCCTGAGAAGTATGTGAATTTCTGTGCAATTGCCTGTGAACTACCTTTCGGTGGTGTTGGGCAGTGTTCCCACTGGTGGTACTCAAATACATTTCTAGGTGTTATAGATTTGTGCAAGAAATGATGACCATAATGTTGGTAACAGTACAATGTATCATAGTCTGAAGTACCTTCTAACATTTCATTGTTCAGAAATGCGGCAATTTTTTCTAAATCAGACATCATAGCATTTACAGTTTCAGTGTCCCAATCATCAGAAAATGTACTGGAGGTAATGATATCACTTAAAGAAATGTTAAATACATGTTTTAGCTTTAAAAGTTCAGTCGGACCGAATACATCATAATCAATCTTGTCGTATACTATACCGTCTGGTATAGGAACTGCTGTAATGTTCACTGAAGACAAGTCTCTTGTTTCACGATGTGAGGACTGGTGTGGTTTTAAAATCAAATTGACTCTTTGGGCTGTAGAGCTCTGCTGGAGATATCGTCCATTAATAAGCATACTAAAGGTTATTATTAAGCCTACCCAGAAAAGAAAAAAGAAAATCCCAGTGATATACCATAGTTCAATCCAAGGTGACACCAGGTAAGTCTTTCTAAAAAGTTCAAAAAGTCAGTGAGTTTCTGTTGGAGTGATTTTTGGCTGGCGTAGTTTCCGGCTCACTTGGATCCAGTGAAAACGTATCAAAGTTCATGAAGTAGCCGGAAGCAGTTCGATCAATTGTTGGAATTGCATCGGGATTTGTTGACATTGGATTTTGCTCTTGACGAGGCATGTTGACGTAAATGCCTGTAGTCGGTCTTATTGCAACGTGGTTGTTAAGTTGATTTTCATTTTGAAGATGAATTTCTTGTTGAAGTGGAACGAGTTCCATAGCATTGTTGCTTAGTCCTTCATTCCGTACAGGTGGCTCTTCAAACGTGATGAGTCTTTCTGTTTGGACTTCTTGGATTGTAGCGAGAGGAGGGCGTCTGCTACTGTGGAGTCCATCAGGCCTACTGTTTAGTATTGGCCACATAGTGTGGTTTGATTAAGTCGATTGAGACAAATCTTTTCTCCTTTTTCCCGGCAAGAGGCGGCAGTAGTACAGTTCTTGTGCCTTGGATTGCTAGGACCGGTACAGGCTTTCTGTAGGATGGCCCAAATTCTTTCTTGTCAGAGATTAGTTTCTGGCAACCTTAGATCATGACAACCCAAATTCCTCAGAATCGTGGAAACAATATACTACTTTTCGCTCAGTCACTCGTGCTTACTTATTCGGTTTGTCTCAGAGAGTTACACAGAATAAACAGTCTGGGCGTTTCAATAAGTATTTATTGAACAGATGTTATTCTAGTGTAAAATATATGTGCTGGGGCAACCAGCAGACAATAGCAGAGATATATTATCAGCAGTACGATAAAAGCAAAGGGATAGAACAGTTCTACCATATTGCAATAATCATAGATACATACATGAATATAAAAGCATTATGCAAGTGCGCGTACCTCTACGATGCCTAACTAGATGTACCTGAGTGTACCTAGCATATGTGTGTAGGTCTACTTGCCTAAGAGCCTAAGAGCCAAGAATCCTTCTAGGATTTAGTCGAACCCCCATACCTGAATAGAGAGAGTGTGGGACCCCGTCCTGGTCTCGAGTTGGACACCCCGTCAGGGCTGTGTCAGACCACTGTCAGCTGGAGCGACTGCATGCAGGAGCCTCAGAGTCTCTGGTCAGTGTATCAGCATGGACGTCTCGGTTCCCTCTGTCTTACCGGGGCAAGATGTGGTGTATTTATACCCTAAAGAGTCTCGGTCCTCAGTATGGATTGTATTGGTCTGTCGTTAGACTTGAGGAAGACGTCAGGGGTGAACTTTGTACATACATATTATGCAGGTGGTGTATTCCTAGAGAGCCATGCATAATTGATGAGTACAGTGTGGGCCTGTGTTTGGGAAAAACCCTGCTGTATTCAAAACCACAGGATAGATAACGTTCAGCCCTCAGAGCACGTTGTGTACTAGCGAGGACCAATGTAGGTGAAAGATCATGCCTATATAAGGAATCATGACTATAATAGGACATGTACAGTTATGACCATAATTGGGCATATGCGGCTATGACCATAATAGGGCAAGTACGAGTATAACCATATTAGGGCAAATATGAGTACGTCCATTTTAGGGCATATATGAATGGGTCTACATTAGGGCCTCTATACGGGACATAACAGTGTGGCTACGCGGTCCGACATGGCGGACACGCTCTAGATCAGCTCCCGTAGCCTGCAACAAATCAAACATAATCCTGCCTGCATATGTTCATCCTAAGCAAAGGACACCTGACAGACTGACTCGTCACAACATGCGGGGGCTATCGGAGTCATCTCTGGAACGATAGCCTTCTCGGTCGGCTGAAGACAGTGAGGCTCACGCCGAGAGGCCTGTGAGGCGTGAGTGACTGCTGACCCGCCGCGCCGGCGGAGTCGCCCAAGCCTAGGGCCACAGAGTGCATGGCATTGGTGAAGTCCACACAGGTCCTTGAGGCCTAAAGAGGTAGTGTGTGCCGTGCGCCATTGGGAAAGGTGACGAGATGAGCGGCTGATTGGGGGAAGGAGCCCATGCATATCGGAGCGTGGCAGGGCTGTTAGGTGGCGCCCGCCTGGAGCTGGGTGGAGGACAGGACTGTTGCCCTGCATATGGCAGGAGAAATGTTGCCTGTGACCCCTGAATGGTGGTGAGCTGAGGCGGCTGATTAAGGAAGAGATCCTGTGGTCCCCCTGTAAAATACCATTGGGCCCCCCACAGAGCAGATCCCTTTTCCTGCCCGCGACACTCGACAGGGGATCGGCCGGATGTGGCTGTGAGCCGATGAGACACGCCCTTGCATAAAGGAAATTAAGAGGCCTCCCACGAGACGTTTGGTGGGACTTCACGCCCAGACTGCGCATTGATTGGTTGGTGGGCTGGCGAGAGGCCCAGAGAAGAGACGTGGCCCCAAGGGGCACGAAGACACAAATGGGGTGGATCACGGCCACTGACCACTTGCAATCGCTCCCCGCCCAGGAATTATCCCAACCACGCAACAGAAGGTGAGAGGCTGCCATCAAACTCCTGAGTTAATCTCAGCAGAGGCAGTTAAGCATAGGCAAGCGCTTGGACATCGGTGGTGGAGTGGCGTAACCTATTAGAGGGGGGTGTGCTTCCTCACCCGCGGATGCGGCCAGAACAGATCTGGTGTGGCTTGTGGGCTGTGAAGCTCCCCCCACGTGTCTCCCCTCCAGAAGTACAGCTTGGAGAGTACCTCATATGGTGCACATAAGAACACAGCAGTGGTCCCCAAACTCAATACTGACAGCCTGGGAGAATCACGGGGTGTGAATCAGCAGTAACAACTTGGGGCTATCTAGGAGGCAGATGACACTCTCCACGGGGAAAAGCCGGCAAAAGATATAATCACAGGCAGGGAGTGACAATCAACCAAATTAAGCTATCGAGGTTGTGGCAGTGTCACAGGGTACGGGAAGAACGCCTTCAAACATACCACCCCAGCGAGACAGCCAAGGAAAAGTACTCCTCGTGGGATAAAGCCTCTGTGGTCTGGGAGCTACGACAAGGAATCACAGCGAACATGTCTAAGAATAAATCCAGTGGCACAGCGTCTAAGCAAAGTATAATGGACAAATTCACCAGCAAAAGCACGAAACCCCTCATGGACACTACTGGCCAAAACAACGTACTGGATAATGCTACGCTATTAGCCGCAATCACTCAATCAAGAGATATGCTAGACACTAAAATTGGAGCAGTGGGGTCCAATGTCATGCTGTTGCGCCAAGATCTGCACAATGCAGTGGAACGCATTACACAGACCAATACCAGGGTCTCTGGGGCGGAAGACGCGATCACTACACTCCAGGAAAAAGTGACTACCTTCAAAAAACTCACCCAAGGACTTGCATCCAGAGTGGAAGACATGGAGGGAAGAGCCCGAAGAAATAACTCGCGCCTAGTGGGCTTCCCAGAGGGCTGTGAGGGCGCGGATGTAGGTGCATTCCAAGCCCAACGGTTTAAAACATGGGTCCCAGCGGAGGCCCTCTCGACCTGCTTTCTAATCGAGCGTGCGCACATAGCGCTTGCCGCGACCCCTCCCCGGGTGCCAGGGCACGCCCCATCATTGCGCGCATACCAAATTATCATGACAGAGACTCCATCCTTCGAGCAGCTAGGACACAAGACTCACTCTCTTATGCCTCAAACCGCATAATGATATTCCCAGATTACACCAGAATTGTTCAGCAACAGTCACAAACCTTTACAGCGGCCAAAGAACGCCTTAGAGAATTGCGGATTCCCTACATGCTGCTCTTCCAGGCGCTGCTGCGAGTAATGTATCAAAATCGCACAGTGTTCTTCGATACGCCAGGAGAGGTTTTCCAATGGACGGATGAGTTACATCCTGTGAAGCCACATACTCCTCCACCTTTAGACATAGATTCCTCATCTAGTGACCGAAGACATACGCAAATAACAAAGAAAGACAAACAACGACACAGATCAAATTCATCCTGGCGCTCTAGATCGAAGGGAGATAAGCAACCTGAAACCGGTGGCAGCTGATCACGAAGAACATACTAAACTGTGATCCACGGATAATTCAGGAGTTTTGGAACTGAACAGTCTGTTAGGACAATTGCCTAAGCCGGTGCCAAGAAGGGGCTACAGTCCCCGAGTGAACTATTTAAACCCCCCTCGGGACACTTGGTTACGATAAGAACCATGGGGATCCATTGGTCGGGTCCTGGGCTCACCCCCGTTGGGGTGGCCACGGTACCCCATCCGCGACAGATGCTTCAAGTCTCTTTAAGGTATTGGGGTGGGTATGGGGTGGGATGTAGTTTGGGGGTAGGATTAGTTCTAAGTTTTACTGTTTTTTTCAAATCACCACAGCGTATCAGACATATCGACATAATGTTCCCATCGCCACATACATCCCGGAACTTAGTCACTATATCCCCATATGGCACACGTAGGTGGACTGATCCCAGCAGGCAGGCTTAATGGTATAATGTGGAATGTCCGGGGACTTCTAGACAAGGTTAAACGGGGAGCAGTACTGAAACAAGCTAAATGTATGGGAGCGGATATCTTGCTCCTTCAAGAGACACATCTCATGGGAAACAAGACACCTTTCTTAGCAAGGTTCGGCTTCCTTCATGTTTTTCATGCGGGGTTCACTAGGGGATCCCTTGGGGTAGCCATCCAAATACAGCAGAAAATTCCCTTCGTACACACCCGTACATGGGCAGACTCACAGGGCAGGTACATTTTTGTACATGGCACTGTAGGTGGAAAGCCTATAGTTTTTGGCAGCGTATATGCCCCCCAAACCTTGAATCAATCCCTCACCACACGCATCGTACATATTTGGGGGACAATCCTAGAAAATCTCACCATTGTGAGGGGAGACTGCAATGATGTAATCCACCAAGACCATGATTGGTGGCGAGTTGCGGCTGTACAGACTGCACCAAAAGAATCCCGGTTGGGCCCCCTAGCCAAATTACTTGGCTGGACAGATATGTGGTGGACATTACACCTTACTACCCCAGGATATACATATTATTCACCTGTTCACGGTTCCTTCCAAAGACTAGATTACCTATTCATTACTAATGAATACGCAGTACCAAACGACTGCCCTTTCCGATGGCGCCTCTCACAGGGCACTTGCAAAACCAAGATTATAAAACTAATAATCAAATCAAATCAAGCTTTATTCGGTTTGATAAAACACAACCTTAAAAGCAACCTAAAAATGTTTGCATTTCTTCGTATTTCATTGTATACAATAAAAGACATAGAATATATAAAACTCAAACAAGGCTAATAAAGAAAACCCCAGGCAGCAACCCTAATTGCCATTTGCATTAAAGTGCTTTGTGCAAAATAATCTGTTTACAGAGTACAAATAACTCAAAAACTTCATTTTATGACAAAGTATATGAGTAAAGTGCATCACACAGCAAGGCTAGAAAGAAATCTCCAGACAACAGGTCCTAATCGCCATATACATTAAGGTACTTTGTACTTGTTAGCCTATTTACGAAATAGAATGACTCAATGAATTCACTTTATCATAAAATATATGAAATAAGGTGCATTACAATTCAGTAAGGTACATTACAGTTCAACACATCAATAGTCTATCTAAAAACCTGATGTCTATATGACAGTTAATATTTTTACAAAGTGCCAAGTGCGGAGAAGATTGCTCGAATTTCCAGTTAAAACAAGAGCTAAAATTCACCATTGTTATAGTCAACCCATCAGAATAGAGAAACTCAGGATATCTAATACAAAAAATATAATTTTTTAAGGTGCCTGTTGGTCATTGTTTTCATAGATCAAGGCCTCAAGATAGGAATTATTATTTCATATTTTAATTGACTTCTGGATAAAGGTCACCACTGCATTGCAAAGTCTATTGTTTGCCAGACTACAGACATACTCAAATGCTATATTGTGCATAAAAAGTCTCTCCTTTAAAAACAAAGGTCGTAAAAAGCACTTCCTAATGTTTCTATAAAAGCCACAGAATAGAATAAAGTGCTGAGTTGTCTGTTCTGATCTACCATCGCATGGGCACTTTGGGAGATTTTGGTTCCACTTGCCCTTCGTTGGGAAAGCTATTAAAAAGTGAGCTAATCCCATCCTTAGTCTAGTGAGATAAAATCTGTGTTGTATGTTTGTGATCTGCAATAAATACAGAGGTATTCCAAACCCAGATGTCCGATCCAAATAAGCTTTGGTTATTGGTTTCTGATTCGCATTAACATTCCTTAACCAAATTCGTGATTCCAATAAATTATTCTTCAGATCTTTTTACCATAGCTAACTATTTGGTGAGGATTTTTAAAATCAATTTTTAAATTGCATTCATTTAATAAATTTTTAATATAAACTAACCACAGTGTTTTTGTTCCTTGATCATGGGCAACGCAGTCTTTAATGATATCCTGAGTAAACTTTGTTCCTTCTTTACTCCAAATGCCATACCAGACAGTCAAGCTTATTGTACTTCAATTCAATTCAAACCAGCTTTATTCGGTGTAAAATGTACATCCATAAAAGAATATTTATAAAAACTGTAATAAAATTTATCAAGGGTACAATTTACAAATTTAAAAATTCAGATCATTTACAGTTAATTTTTCATACAAATTACAGGGGATCAATAATCAAAATACATTTAAAATCAGAAGCAAGGACTAGTACCATACAATAGTTTCATATCAGTATGCATACTACAAAATACATTCTATCCAAACATTATTTAAGTACAGCAATCAATACGTTTTATTCCATGGGCTAGTCAGTACACAGTGCATTAACAAGGGCAAATATGAGAAGTGTATATTTTACAAATTCATTCAATCTAGTTGTACGTCCCCGTAACACGGGGATGCAATAAATCCAGAATAAAATTGTCCTTATACGACACGCAAACATAATGTGCATATAAAACCACAAGAAAATATTAAATGTCTGCACATATTTTATAACACAACTAGTTAATATAATCACTTTTCTCGTATAATAGCACATCTAAATGTGCTAATTCCTTTCTTCTCCTGACTGCCCTTAATATAAAACGAACAACAGTGCACATAATCTTCATATTGTCCAAGCTACATAAAAAGTTAAAAGCATTTTTATAATTATACAACCTATTTGTTAAAAAAGGGGTTTTAAAACAGATTTCGAATATCCCTGTACAAAGTACAGAACAATATAAAATGTAATGTGGACGGGGGGTTTTTCCATTACATGGGCAATTTGGTAGATTATAAGGACCCTTTTCCTTGTCACGAAAAGCAGTTATATAGTGTATTATGCCAAATCTTAGCCGTGTTAAATAAAATCTGTGTTGGGTATTTCCTATCATTGTAAGGTATATCTGTATACCCAGCACAGAAGGGATTTGACAATAGGTGGTAACACTATGTTTTTGTTTAACTTCATTGGTTCTAACACAGTCCATGGCCGAGATATATCTTGACTTCAACTCATTTTTACTGATATCTTGTATGGATGCAGGATCCCTTTTATCAAAGTCTATCCTGCAATCTAACAGTAACTTTTGGATATACCCAAGCCATGGAATTTTTTTCCAGTGATCAAGGGCCAGGCAGTCCTTTATTATATCCGTGGTAAATGTTGTCTCTTCTTTTGCCCACAACCCTCGCCAGAATGTAAGACCCGCTGTTCCAATAATATCATTTATGTATGATACAGCCAATTCTTTATGTACAATATAATTGGCTGTGGAGTTTGGTACTGCCAGTACTCTTTTTAGAAATTTTTTTCTTGTATTTGTAGGGATATGGTATTTGCTCTCCCCCATATTGCAGCCCCATAACAAGCACCAGTGACACACTTGGTTCTATATAAAGTAAGTATCTCCCTCACAGGCTTGTTTCCCATTTTGGCTGAGAATCTAAAGATTCCTTCAGCAATTCTTAAGAATTTCAGGTTACATGAATCAATGTGAGGTTTCCAGCTGCCCTTTCTATTAAAAAGTAAGCCCAGGTAAGCAAAGGTTGGCACTCTACCTAAGATTACACCTCCCACATTATGTTGTCTAAGCTTCAAATTAGTCTTTCCACATGTCATAACAAAAGTTTTGGTGAGATTTAACTTTAAATCCTTTTCTGACATGTACTGTGTAAAATTCTCAATTAGACATTGTAATCCATTTGCTGTCCTTGATAAAAGGACAGCGTCATCCGCGTAGAGTAAAACCGGGGTTGTGCGTATGCCAACTTTTGGGCAATCTACATTTTGCTTTTGCAAAAAGAGATCCACATTATTAATATATAGTGAGAACAGCAAAGGTGCTAATACACAACCTTGGCGTACGCCTCTTGTAACCATAAAATCCTGTGTACATTCGCCCCTCATTCCAAAACGAACTCTTGAAGTTAAAAAGGTGTAGATTTGGGATAAGTATATAATAATGTCATTTGGTGCTCCTAACTCTTTTAAGGTTTGCCACAATTTGGCATGATTGACAAAATCAAATGCACTGGTGAGGTCTACGAAGCATAGATGTAGAACCCCCTCCTTAGCCAGTGTATATTTTCCTATTAGGAGTTCCACATTTAGGCATTGTTCCACAGTTCCAATACCTCATCTGAACCCAAACTGGGCTTCTGAGAGAATGTGTTTCTCATTAACCCATTCTTCTAACCTCCCCAGGAGAATTCTTCCCATTAATTTAGAGGTTGAGTCCAAAAGAGATATGGGACAGTAGCAATTCGCCATCCCTCTATTACCCTTTTTAAAAATAGGTACGATAATACTTTGTGACCACGATGCAGGTAAAACTCCCCCTATTGCTGCATTAAGAACCTTTAATAAAATAGGGGTCCAAAAATCCATATCACTTTTAAAGACATTGATGGGTACCCCATCAGGTCCTGCGGCTTTCCTGCTGGCACTCTTTAAGAGGGCAGTTTTAATTTCTACTGGCGTAATTGGCTGTAATTTTACAGGTTCAACTAATATAAATTTTCTGTTTTGTGTTGTGGTAGCCCTAAGGGCACCTGGATTAAAAATAGACTCAAAGTGTGTGATCCAATCCTGTGGGGGACCGCAATTTCAATTTTCGGGGTTAAGATATCTTTAAAAAAGGGGTGATCAATGATACGCCAGAATAGTGTTGCATTTCTAGTTTCCGCTGCCTGAATTAAACTTGCCCAAGCATCCTCTTGAATTTCGCATTTCCTTCGTTTTAGTACTATTTTATACTCCTTCCTCAGGGTGCTTATTTTAGCACAGTCTCTTGGTTTTAATTTGAGAGCTGTTTTTAGATCCCTATTTAACCTAGAGCATTCTTTATTAAACCATCTAGGGGTATTATCATGTTTCATATTCTTTTTTTGCAAGTTAAATCACTCGCTATTTCAGTGGTGATATTATGGAAAGCGTTTACAATTAGCAAGACTGTAGAAGAGCTATTCAAACAAATATCAATATCATTTTGATTTTTCCCCTTTAAGTTATCCAAAAAGAAAGTTGGATCGACGCCTGACCATTTAATGGATACTCCATTATTTCCTTGCAGTTTTATGTCAGTATAAGTATTCTTACCCCTTAATTGATGTCCCAGGTCAAAAATAAGCCCCAGTATAAGGGGGTGATGGTCACTAAGCAAATTTTCGCTAATTTTAATTTTTTCCACCAGATCTATACACTTTCCTGATATAATAAAATGATCAATATTGGATGAACCTCTCCCACCTACGTAGGTGAAGATCGCGGTCTCACCCACTGAATTTTCTGGTTCCAGAATTACTAAATTATATTTAAAAATAATTTTATTTATTGCTTCACCGTATGTATTGTGTGGAAAATGTGAAATTCGGTCCCCAAAACTGTCTCTAAGACCACATTGTTCTCCCACTGGAATACCACAAACTTCGCAGTTAAAATCACCCCCCACATAACTATGTACTCCCCTCCCAGTTCCCCCACAAAATTCTCTAAATCAACCTCTAAGTCATCAATTACCCTTGATTTAGTGCTGTCAAAAATATTATTGTAAAAATTAATCAAAATAATTGTTTGTTTCCCTTCCGTATACAACTGTATCAATTGATAAAATTGTGAGTTAATATTGACATTTTTCACTATCAGGGGCGCAGTAACCGCTATTAATGTTGCTAAACCTCCTTTTGGTCTTCCTCTTCTAGAGGGAATTTCGTTAGTGCAAATTACTTTAAAACCATTTATAAAGAAGGGCTCTGTGTTCCATGTTTCCTGAATCATAATTATAAAATACCTCTCTATCAATTTACACCATTCATCATTATTTATCTTGTTCTTGATTCCTGAGATATTCCAAGACATGAAAATCAAGGGCCTATAGGCTTGAGTAGTTGAACAGTGTACGGCCACAGCTTCCATATCACTGATGGGAATGCCACTAGCATTATCTAGATGTTTATGTTGGTGCTCAATTGGGTTTGTGTGCATGAAATACCATCTAGCCTGTTAGCGATATAGTTTGAAGCATTGTCTATATCAGGGCCTACCATATCATAACAATCCTCACTAAATTTTTGTGCACTCAGGCAGTCCTTCAATTTATTTACCTTTCCATTAACTACAAGCTCATTTACAGGTGGAATATCATCTTGTATTCTGTCTGGGACAATTTCTATGTTTTCCCTATGTCAATCAATCTCACTACATGATCTGAGTAATTCATACCTATTATATATAGGAATATTTAAAATTGATCTACGAAAAGTGGGTCCATTTGCCTTTGGGTATACCTCATTTGACTTATAAAAGTAACCCAATGGGACAGCAGTTATATATTCAGTCGTATCTGAATTCATTTCCGTGGTGTTATTTATAAATATCCCCATCAATTCTTGTACCAGTTCTTTACTACGAAAATTCACCACCGCACAATCTCCTGCACCAAGTTTTCTGGAGCCACCCACCCAGCTCACTCTCCTTAACATTATGATGTTTCGTTGTAATACGTTAGTGTCAATATTCGTGTTTACATTCAACCAATGTGTCACTTGATTTTTTAATTTCTCGTATGGTTCATAGGACTTATTTTTTAACCGGGGCACATTTTTAAGAATGATAACATAAGGTGTCGCCTGAGGTGGGAGGTGTAGGGGCTCATCTATAGTATTGCCAGATAACATGGACTTATTTGAGTTCTCCAACTTATTAGTTTCTATCAATACACTAGGTAGTGTTTTTGTTCTATATCCGGCCTTCGGCTTTGTATAGATGGGATACTATCCCCTAATTCAGGCCTGATACAGTCCTTTCCTTGTTTGATTTCAGATATGATTCTAATGCTGTCGCCCTCCTTTGGCCTAATTAATAAATTTTCGGCTGCGGTGGGAATACTAGAACTTTTAGAAGAAAAAAACCCGACACCAACTCAATTAAAAAAGATACATCTTTTGGACCAAATTTATCTCAGACATAACACGACGTTCAATACAGTCCAATTTTGAATGTACTTTTTAAAATAATGTCTCAAATGTATGCAACCCTTGTTGACTATCAGTCACAGAAGTATCTCCTTTCGTCATTCCGACAGATTTGCCCCCTTTCTTTAGCTGCTTTATCCTCGGCTTTGTCACAGTAGCTTCTTCGGTACTAATCTTCATTTTTGGCAATTGTTTAACTTTTTTCGCTGGTGGGGGTTCTAACGTTGAATTATCAGATAGTTCTGAGATCTCCAGTGGCAATGTTAAGATACATGAATTATCCTTTCTGCTTGTCATGAACCTTTTACTTATATTATTTCCAGATGGTACTGTCTCTATCTCAGATACCTTCTCAATTGCTTCAAGTGGCAGTAACTCTTGTCTGGCCCCTAATTCCGGTACCATTAAGGCAGCATCTAGCGCAGTTTTAGTTGCAGCCAGCTGTTCCTTCACAAGGACGATTTCACTATCTATCATTCCCACTGCTGACTTTAAATATTTAGTTATAGGCGTATTGGCAGGCTGTGACTTCCCCAGGGATTGTGGTTGTTTCCTCTTACCCATCTTCCTCAGGGAAAGACACAATTATGGCAATGCTGTCAAAGATAGCCCTTACCAGTGTTTTATTAGGATTCCTTTGGACCAGTCAATAGGGGTGGCCCAGCCCAGCCTCCTCCAGTCACAGACGGGCACAGACGGGCCCGCCCTTGGCCCGGGCTTTGCCCGCGCGCGTCCCGCGCTGCGCGAGCCCTGCCCGAGATTTGAAGCGCCTCCGGCGCTAGTGGTGACGCACCTCCTGTGCGCTTCACGTTGCAGCCTGGGTGTTGTGGTCTCGCTCCCCCTAGCTGTTCCTCCGGTGATTTTGTGTCTCTGGGCAAGCAGCACTGGACAGACAGCAGGTAACAAACAAAGAGTACAGGGCTCCCGCGCTGCGCGAGCCCTGCCCGGGATTTGAAGCGCCTCCGGCGCTAGTGGTGACGCACCTCCTGTGCGCTTCACGTTGCAGCCTGGGGGTTGTGGTCTCGCTCCCCCTAGCTGTTCCTCCGGTGATTTTGTGGCTCCGGGCAAGCAGCACTGGACAGACAGCAGGTAACAAACAAAGAGTACAGGGC